>JBBPCZ010000042.1:31271656-31284010 GCA_037974445.1 Brycinus macrolepidotus
GACCTCATAAATGCTCTACAGAATGAATGGGCACAAATTCCCACAGAAACTCCAAAATCTTGTGGAAAGCCTTTCAATGTCATGAAAGTCTCTGTTAGTGTAATGGTCAGGTGTCCCAATACTTTTGTCCATATAGTGTAGGTGCAGAATAGTGACAACTAAGAGGAAATCTGTAAAAGGTTTTCCTGTACCTTTGGTCCAGCAGCCCCAGGCAGTCCATCTTTTCCGGGGAGTCCATCGTTTCCAGGTATACCAGGCTCCCCCTATGGAGAAAATGAGTTGTTCAATCTCACTTGCCTCCCTGATCCACTGTGAAAATACTGCAGTATTTGGTCGGTTTGCAAACTATTTTTATAGATTTTTCCTAATTTTCTCACCAATTTAGTCATGTCCAATTCCACCCACTAGCTAAGACTCCCCCAATAACACAATACCACTAAACACTGGGAGGGTAAAGGCCAGCACATGCTTCCTCCGATTCACATGAAGGACCACAGCAACCTTTCTAACTGCCGCTAACACAACATCGTTGGACAGCTCGGCACGCTTGGAGAACACTAAACGCCAATTTTATGACATCAGCTAATCTACAGTGGACCATGCAAATAACACGTTAACCGAACATCCTATTAAAAATTGCTCAGCATGTCATTACATCCTCCAGTATGTATTTTCACATCACATCAGATGAATATGTCATACAACAGCAGTCAAAAACTGGTACATACTATATGTTCATGCACAATGGGCCTCCACAGTGGTCTTGCCTGGAAAGGACTTAAATCTGTTTGAATTTTGCTTATTTATGAGCTTCCAGTCTCATCAAAATTACATGTTTGACAGAAAAAAAACTGAAATTTCAGAAGGGGATAGTCACAACAGCCCAAAGGATATTCAGATGTTGGAAGGAGACACAAACCCCAGCATTTAGAATGTGGGTTCATTCATTGAATTTGCCTCTTTGGAAAAAATGTGAGCAAAACTGAAGGGAAATTACAGGCATATGGAAACTTTTGGAGGCAGACATTTACAGAGGCAGAACTTGGGTCTTTTATATCCTTGCCTTACTTAAGATTGTGCCCCATTAGTCTGTTTTTTTATCAGTATGTTATACCGCGGCAGCCTTGTTAATTCTACTTGTCTTTTGCCGTAGAAGACCAAGCATAACAATGAAACTCTTAGTGAACATACGTATACACTACTTGTATAGTACATTAAAAAAAAGAATACTGAAAGGCCACTGAAGATGCCTCACCATTGGTCCAGGTTTTCCTGGGGGTCCCATTTCCCCGGGCCGCCCTGGGATTCCCTTTAAAATAAACACATTCAGATCAGTGACGGTGGTGTAAAGACAGAGCATTGGTGTTCTGTGTGTTCCACACATGATTTTACTTTTTTACCTTGCTTCCTTCTGCTCCCAAATCATCCCATGTAGAGAGTCCAGGGCCCTAAAGAACGAGTAATATAACAGAATATATTTAATATAATATAATAAATGCTGATGTTGTATGTGAGAATCATACATTAGGATATCATTCTAAAACAAGCAAGCTTTCTGTATTAAAAGAAATTTACAGAATTTTCCCCTTTCCCCAACCAAAATGTCTACGGTGTATCCCTAATTAAAATTATCTATTAAAATACAGACAAGATTTACAACTCAAAGTGGCTTTAGTTACGCAACACACTTTTGTGCAGTATTGTAGATAACAATACACCAATCAGCCACAACATTCAAACCACTGACAGGTGAAGTGAATGACACTGATTATCTTGTTACAATGGCACCTGTCAGGGGGAGGGATATATTAGGCAGCAAGTGAACAGTACGTTCTCGCAGAGAATGTGTTGGAAGGAGGAAAATGGGCAAGGATAAGGATCTGAGCGACTTTAAGAATTGTGATGACTAGACGACGGGGTCAGAGCATCTCCAAAACAGCAGATCTTGTGGGGTGTTCCCAGTATGCAGTGGTTAATACTTACCAAAGTGGTCCAAAGAAGGGGAACCAGAGAACCAACAAAAGGGTCATGGGTGACCTAGGCTCATTCATGTGCTACTGTAGCACGAATGGCTGAAAAAGTTAATGCTGGCTATGACAGAAAGGTGGATGAGCCTGCGTAGCTAAAGACCAGTCAGAGTGACCCCTGTTCAGTGATGACAACACCTACAGTTTTCACATGATCATCAGAACTGGATGATGGCGCAATGGAGGAAGGTGGCCTTGTCTGATGAATCATATTTCCTTTTGCATCATGTGGATGACTGGGTGCATGTGAGTTACTTACCTTAGAGAGAGATGACACCAGGATACTCTGTGGGAGGAAGACCAGCCAGCAGGGCGATGTTCTTCTGGGGTATTTTGGGTCTTAGCAACCACATGGATGTTGCTTTGACGTGTACCACCTACCTGAACTTGGAGTACACTCCAAGTACGCTCCTTCATGACAACGGTGTTCCCTAAAATGAACTGCGAAGTCGCAAGTCTGCAGCAGCATGTTTACGACTGCTTCCTGACTGCTCTGTTCATATTTTAGTGTTTGTAATCTTTTGATCTGATCTAAAGGTAGGAATTGTTTGAAGAACACACACAGTTCAAGGTGTTGACTTGGCCCCATATCTCAGTCCTATAGAGCATCAGTGGGATGTGCTGGACAAACTAGTCTGATCCATGGAGGACCCACCTCGCAACTTAGAGGACATAAAGCACAACAAACTGCAGCCAGTGTGTGTATGTAAGGCCTAAAGGATTAAGAGAGGTTGGAAAATGGTCAAGTAAAAATTAATTATGAGTGTTTTTGGTGCATCAAACCACATAAAATAGCAAGCGAATCTCTGGGAAAATGATAAAATACAAAAATAATATAGAACATAGGCCCTTTAAGATTAGTCTTACTGTTGGTCCTGGGGGACCTGGTCTTCCAGGTGGTCCTTGCATTCCCATATCCCCCTGAGATGAGAGAGGGACGCAGTCAATAATATGTATGCAAAGCTTGGCAAAGCCTACAGTAATTATGAAAGGTACAAAATCTATCGACATATAAGTTTGTCAAAACCTCTGATGTATTTTGCCCTTATACGAAAAATATAGATACGCTGCTAAGTGAAAGGTGTAACTGCTTCTTAAAATGACTCCAGTGGGTAGTTTATGCTAACTTTAAGGTATGATTATATGACTTACTTTGGGACCAGCCAGTCCTCTCTCTCCTTTTTGTCCCGGTTGACCTGCCTCACCCTGTGAATGTAGGAGGAAGATGGAGGCATGAATGAGAAATGAAAGTTTTTACTGCAGTGCCTGCCTAGTGGGTCTTCCAGTTTGCATGGTAAGACCCTCACAGCTGGTTCAGAACGCAGCAGCTCAGCTGGTCTTCAACCAACCCAAAAGGTCGCATGTCACCCCACTGCTGGTTGACCTACACTGGCTGCCCGAATTAAGTTCAGTCACAAACTCTTACCTACAGAGTGACATCTGGGTCTGCACCCAGCGACCTTAATCCCATCATTCAGCCTCATGTTCCTACTCACTCCCTCCACTCCTCCAAGGAACATCGTCTGGCTCTGCCACCCCTACACACAAGGAGAACCCAGTCCAGACTGGTCTCATTCTGGTTCCCCGCTGGTGGAAAGAGCTGCCTAATCTGACCAGAGCAGCAGAATCCCTCTCTATCTTCAAACACCTCCTGAAGACTCATCTGTTCAGAGAGCATCTCCTCTACTAATGCACTATCTATCTTCTTGTACTACTCTTACATAAAGATTTAGCACTTAGAACTCTCCTCTGGTTCTCACACTTTCCTGAAACTTGAGTGTTTCCTTATATTGTCAGTCGCTTTGGATAAAAGCATCTGCCAAGTGATTGTAATGTAAAAAGGTTTTTTGCCGACATCTTGCTTGATTTGTCTCATGCTAGCTTTCATTCATTATTAGAAATGTTGGAACGATGGGATCAAATCACAAATCGAATAAATGTGTTCCCTTATTTATCACTCACTTTCTCCCCGTTTCTTCCAGGCTCCCCAGGTGCACCCCTTTCTCCCGCCTTCCCCTGCAAGATCAAGTAAGGCAAAATCACAATTTATACTGATATCATATTGGTCCAAATGAAGTACAGGAGCGATGCTAAATTTGATCATCGAGACATAAATGTGATTTACTCACAGGCTTTCCGTCTGGGCCGGGGGGTCCCTCTCGCCCTTTCTCTCCCCTGAACCCCTGCATTCAAGACAGATAGTGTTACAAACTGTTCAACTTTGCACAGAATATACAGACATTCACCCAACTGTAATGCACATTTCAGTAAGTTCAACAATTATCGTCATTAATCTGCAAAATTATTGAGTTCAGTTGTATTCTTTCATGTCTACAACCTTTAAAGATACATTTTTACACAAGTAAAGTGATCATTTGTCATACGTGAACACACCACAGCACACAGTGTGAAATTCTTTCTCTGTATTTAACCCTTTAATCAAGTGAAGCAGCGGGGAGCCAGGAACACAGCGCCCGGGGAGCAGTGTGTGTGTGGACGGTACCTTGCTCAAGAATACCTCAGAGGTGCCACTAGCAGTCCTGAGATTCAAACCTACAACCTTCTGATCACAGGGGCAACTCCCTAACCACTAGGCCACCAGTGGTTATGAAGGTATATAAGAAAATAACTCTAGTTGCCAGTAGGCTTCCATTATTATAGGCCTCACCATAGATCCAGGTAGGCCAGGTGGGCCAGGTTTCCCACTGGGACACTCACAGCCCTCCACAGCCAGAGCGCGATCGGCTGGACACTGATAATGAGACACAAATTAAACATCAGAAGACACACACATGGCCCAAACACTTAGCACTGAACCAAAATCCATAGGGAGATTGAAGACTCACCCGGTCATCGTCCTGTGATAAAGAGACATAATCAGAGAGTTAGACAGTGAAGGAGATTGTACGTAGCACAATAGCAGTATAGCATTATCTTACCACAGAGTATATCTCGCAAGCTGTTTCTCTCTCGCTCTGGAGCGGGTCACAGTAAAGCCGCAGCTTCTGCAGGATGATCTGAAAAGAAAGCAAAAGAGTAGCATTTCTGGATAGACTATTCATTCAACTAAAAACATAAAGAATATCAAGGGACAGAGAAAAGAGGGGACACAGAAAGTGGTGCACCAAGTGTAATTTGGGACAGCAAAGAGGACAGAATAAAGAAACGTTGGAAGCACTTACTGGGACAGTAGTTTCTATGTTGATTTTTTTGGCCACTTGCGTCTTGCCATTGATGTAAATAGGAACCACTGGGTCCAGGAGCTGCTCCTCCACATACACATCATCTAGATAACAAGTGATGCGTCTGGGCTTCACCAACAGCTTCAGCTGGTGCCAGTCTGTGTCAAAGAGCCTCTTTGCGGACACAGAGTAAAAGAAATATTCATTAATTATGCATTTCCTATCACAAAACATTAATTCATTCATAAATTCATTCATTATCCAAGGTGCTATTCAAGATCCTAACCAGGGTCAGAGGAGTTCTGGACCCTGTCCTAGTGGTCACAGGGCAAAAGGCAGAAAAACACCCTGGACAGGTCACCAGTCCATCACAGGGCAGAAACCACATATTGTTGCTGTTCAGAGAAACCAAGTATCTTCAAGTATCTTCATTAAAAAAATAGATTTTTATTTTAATATAACATTTAAGCACAACAGCTGCCATTTAGAGTGTGCAAGCATTAGGGGTGGTAGTGGTCTAGTTGGTAAAACACTTGCCTGGGAACCCGATGACCACAAAGTTGCAGGTTCAAACCCCCCACCCCACTTTCTACCATTGTGTCCTTGAGCAAGACACTTAACGCTCAGTGTCTCCAGGGGGACTGTCCCTGTAACTAATGATTGTAAGTTGCTCTGTATAAGGGCGTCTGCCACATGCCCCTTCACCTAACTAACATTAATCATAAGAATGTTTTGGACTGCTATTGCACAGTTCTCATTTTTGAGATTTGATTTCTTTGGACAAGGATGATATGCAATAAACACAATAGTTACATTTAAAAACCCAATACAAAATAGTTTCATTCGTCCAATTCTGACGTAGGCTCATATAGCAGCTGAAATTCTAACCTCAATATTGTTGCTGCAAAGTAGCCATGTTTTTTTTTAGGATAACACTGAAAAGTAAAAATGTGTTTGAAAAATCTGACGGACCTTAATGCCTCGGTCATTGAATATGACCGTCTGTTCGCTTTTTGTCGTGCTGGTGCTGGTGAAGGTCACCGATTTGTCGGCTCCATTAAAGGTCACAGCAACCTGCCTGACCCTGTCCTCAGACAGCACCCTCCAGAGGTCAAACTTCATACGGTGGGCTGGACTCTTCACTCGCAGGGTGGCCACAAACACGTATGAAGGAGGGAGGCCTTCTGGAAATATCTCTCTGTAAAATGCAAAATTCAAAGCCATTTAAATCCATTTCTGATGGAAGCTATAACCCATTTAAGTTATAAGCATTATGCCAAAAAGGAACTCACAAAGGAACCACATTTGGTCCCCAAAACAACCTTTTAATGAATAGATCTTTAAAAAACTTCTCATGAGAAGTTGTGTCAAACCATGGCAAAGCCATAAAGCCAGTGCTAATGCATATCCAGTGCAGTGACTGGTATGAGTGTTTTATAGAAGCTACCTGGTGCTGCGAGTAAGGTCCAGGCGAGGGTTCAGCTGGGAAGCACCTTCTGATATGAGAGATCCTTGGACCTTCTTAGCCATCATCTCAATGTCCATCAGACTCATCAGGTCAAAGCCCTTCTGCCCATTCACTGTACCAGTGATCCTCAAGGGACACACTGACTCTGAGGATGAGAGCATGTGACAGTCAGTTTAGCACTTTGTCAACGTTTTGCTGCCTGTTAGCTCAAAATATAAAGCAATCTGAAATCTAGAGGGGAGCTAAACTTAAAGGAATAGCTTAACCAAACATGCTAATCAGATGAATGGTGGCCAATTAGCACAATGTCATTTGTGTAATGCTAATTGGTGGCCATGTGATTTCTTCACCGTTAGTAACATTAGAATTTTGGACTATTCCTTTCAACCAGCATCTTGCATCTCCTCTCTTATACTTGTCTTAAAATAAGTAACTTGAAGAAAATAGTAATTAAGGCATTGCATGAAAGCAGAGAATATGTGTCAATGAAAGAGCGCACAGTATTAAACCATTAGTCCCAGTAGCAGAGGATCCAGCAGTCTTTCATCCTGCTCTCCATCCAAACACATATTTGAAATGGCTTACTAAACAGTGTTCAAAAAGGGCTACCATCATTTCCAAATCAGAGCTCATCCTCAGGATTAGATAGTGTTGAGCCTCTGTGACCCTCCAAGCAAGAACTCTGGGATGCCTTGCCCAAAAATAGTGGAGCTTTAACTCACCCTCACAGAGTTTCTGCTCCATCATGTCCCTTATATTCCCAATGGAGGTGTAATCCTCCACGTGAAGCACGTAGGTGGACGGAGGCTTGTTGGCCATGGACACCAGTTCAGCATTGGTGATTTCGTCGCCCACACCGACAGCGAACAAGACAATGTTCTGGGCTCTGGCCTCCATCGCTGAGTCAACCACATCGTCTTGCGACCGACCATCAGTCAGAACTACAGCAATGCGGTTTCTGGTGGCCTTCGTGGTATAGTTTGGTGTGGAGAAGACATGGTCTGTGGCAAACTTGATGGCTCGCCCAGTCTGGGTCTTGCCTCCCAGGTATGAGATGGCAGCAATGTCCCGTAGAAGTTCCTGAGTGTCCTGGTGCTTCCCAAGAGGGATCTCCAGCCTTGGAGTGTCGCTGTACTGGACCACGGCCACTTGCGTGTGTCGAGAGCTCACGTCAAAGTTGCTGGTGATGTTGATGAGCCAACGCTTGGCCGTGTCAAAGTCTGCAACCCCCAGACTGGAAGAGCCATCAATAATGTACACCAAGTCGTTTGGAGTGGTTCTGCAACCTGCAAGTCCAGGAAAGCATTTGGCCACAGGTTTACATTCATCAGCCACTTTATTAGAATCCCCTTTTCTTGAAGCTCCATCTCGCTGGTTTACTGCAGTGCATCTGTTGACGCATAGTTTGTGTTAGCCATCCTCTAGGCCTCCATCAGTGGTCAGTTTCTCACCAAAGAGCCACTTTTGGTTGGATATTTTTGGGTGGTGAACCACACTCAACCTAGCAGTGATCCTGATGTTTGTACAAGAGGCACCACTGTGCCTGCCACTGCCCTGCCACTACCATGTCATTCTTCTGATAATGGCCAAGCATCTAAGCCACATCTGTTCATCAGGGGTCCTATCCAGAAGGAAACTGACCAGTGATGAATGGGGTAGAGGGTGGCTGACAAATTCTCCAGCAACAGATGGGCTTCAGACTTAAAATTAAACTTTACACCCATATCATGACCAATAAAGAAGATGGACTTCAAGTGACTAGCGAGTGGAAGTACAAGACAAGTTTCTAATGAAGAATAACAAGCTTCCAGAGAAGCTTAGGACAGAATCGAACAAATATAACTTGGAGACAACAGTACATCAGTGTAAAGAGATTAACACAACATTCCAAAACATGGTTGTACTGAAGATACTGTTGGTACAGTACATTAGGTGATGGTCATTTCAAGAATGTGTAGTAGTTCAGAGGAACATAACATGGCAACAAACCAGCTTGAACGTCCCCTTGATCCTGTCCTGTGACGCATGTCAGAAACAGACAGACCTTTAGCAATCTCAGTGTCCATCTCGTCATTATAGGTCTACTGGGCACTGAACTGTATCCAGTAACACAGACAAATTCCTGTGTTTAAAACAAGGCATTATTTACAATGAAGTTCATACCGTTTGGTGTAGTGTGTACAAATGTACAGTTCATGCTCCATATATGCAAACTAAGCTGCAAAAACTGTCTGTTTTGAAGCTGTTGTTTTTGTGACATCACAAACAACAACGTGTTTACAATGTGTATAAGCCTAATCTATATAGTCTATAAGAGCTTAGCCTCACCTATTCAGGTGGATAGAGTGTTTTAAATCAAAAATCACTTTGAAAGGCACAAAAGCAAAAACAGCCTGTTTAAATCTAAATAATAAAACATGTCATGTGAAAATGAATTATGACAGTTTTTGACCCTTATAAAAAAATAACATAGAAAAATATAAGATACGATCCCCTTAAATACACAAAATAGACTGTCACTGTTAGAACAAAAGCTTGTATAACTTTTCATCAGAAGGATCAAAAATGTAAGTTAAACACAATGTAGTGTTACATGTAAATGTAGTGTAATTAGTGCAATTATGGACCATTATGGTGGTCTATTTGTAATAAAACTGCCTCACGATTCTGATGTTGGGTTGTTAAAATGACGTCAAATGGAGTTACAAGGTTTTGATACGACAGTGACGTCATGAAATGTAAAAATCTTTAAGATAAATAGATGCATGTTACTCACCTTGTCAGCTGAGCTCCTAAATATTACTAAACCAGCTTCAAAAATGAAAGAATTAACTAAGAAAGAGGACAAACTTGACACGAGCCAGTGTGCGCGAGTACAGCTGGATGGATGGATGCAGCTTGTGTTTATAGCTACACAGACAGTGACGTATAACCTCAGCTCTCTGAATGAGAGGGTGAGAGGGCTGAGAGGGAGAGAGGGAGAGAGAGAGAGAGAGAGAGGAAGACAGAGAGGAAGGGAGGAGTGTGGGTTCAGCCCCTCCACAAAACCACCTTCAAAGAAAATCAAACCAGAAAGGCTCCATGGGCCCGTTCCACTGACGGGCATAAATAGAGCAGCTGACACTGCCTGAATCCCTGCTGTCAGGCATGTAGTTATTTGGTAAAGCCCACTGACTTTGCATTAACATCTTTACGTTAACGTTTACGGGATTTAGCAGACCCTCTTATCCAGAGCGACGTACATCAGTGCTTAAGTAGTCCACATCTGTTCTTCATACCTGTCACTACGAAACCAAGTGCCTCAATTTTACCCCTTAAAATGACCTTAATTTTGACTTTAATTTCCCCTGTACAGGAAATTAAGGAAAACTAAGGAAAAAAAGTGCACAGATTAAGGCTGATTAAGGGGTAAAACGACTGAATTTTCCTGTTACTTTTTCAAATTTGCCCCTTCTGTAATAGAACCTCCTGAATTAACGCCTTAAATTTAAGATCAAGGGGTTTTGCACTCATGCCTTACATCTGATTTTAAGGTAAAAGTAAGGGGTCGGTTTCACAAATTAACGGTCACTTAATTCAAATGAAGGGGTTTGGTGTGTTTTCAGTGGTAGATTAAGGTAGGGTTAAGCACATTTTAAGTACATTGTGTTTCGTAGTGTGTAAAGCTAGACTCAAATCAACATCTGCTTTTAACCAGGTTACTGCTAGATAAGTTACACACCTTAACAAATCCTGTCAGAAAGAAAAAATCAGAGGTTAATACACAAGTAAGGAAAACAGTTAAGAGGGTAAGTGCCCAAAGTTTTTTTTTTTTTTAATATATAGGAAAAGATGTATAAGAGAAAGCTTTAAAAAGGTGGGACGTGCTTTATGTACTTTATGGACAGTCTGGACGCGTCAAAATATTTGCAAAAGTTTAGGCCAAATGCATTAACACAGATGTGTTGGCCACAGATCACATTTGCTGCAGTGAAATAACCACCGCCGCCTCATTCTCAGCTGGCCCGTTTCTGAACGAAGAGGTATGTTTACAGGATAAGGCGCAGACAGGACGGATTTGGATAAAAATGTCAGCTTAAACCACATGAGGCGGCGGTGCCATCTGAAACTGTGAAGTGCTTCTTTTTTTTTTTATTTAATGGACCCCTCCATGTTTATTTATGTGCCCACAGACCCGGATGCAAATCCTCTATTCAAACAAACCCATATGTTAGCACAGCTATTTCGAATCAAAGGTGGGCTTACCAAAGGTGTACCCTGTCCCTAAACAGTTCAGGGAGCTTAAGAGAAGACCTGGCAACCCTGAAGTCAGTCTCAGTGCAGAACAAAAACGTGAAATGAACTTAAAGTCACTGCAAGTCTGCACATAAGGCTGGTCGGCCTAGATCTGTAGGGCAGGGGGTAAGGGAATTGTCCCTGTTCTGTTTTAAAAATGTAGTTAAATTTATATTTATATTTATATTTACATCTCTTGCCCTATATTTTTGTATTTTTGATATTCTGTATAAATGCACCATGGAGGGCCTGTGTGGAACGGCGCTTCAATACACTGTATACTGAATATAATGCTGTCTTGACAATAAACAAATCTTGAACAGAATCAAGCTGAGAATGTGGAAGTCACAAAAACTGTTATAAAAGTGTAAAACATGCAAGGCTTTAAAATGAAGCAGTGCCACTAAAGATTATGGTGTTTTAAAATAGACGTTGCTTTGTTGTCAAGATTATGGGGCGCAAAAAGCACTTTCGAAACCATTTCACTGCATCAAAGCACTACAGCAGGCCTTGTCCTGTAATACAGACAATGAACTCCCACAGAGTTTGGATAGATTTGTTATTTCCTGAGTGTTTTCAAAAGAAAATGAGATCGATGTCCTTCTCTTCCGATCACAAAAAAGAGAAGAAATGGGCCTGAGGCTGGATGTACTAAACAGGTTCCTCTCCAGTTGTACAGGAACTCCTTATTAAAGTAACAGTGCATGTCTCTGAGTGCTGCTTTATCATCCTCCTCCCACCTGTGAACTCTGAGTAAATGAGAGTTTATGGAGAAAGAGGAATTCATCTCCCTCACAGGCACCAGGGTCACTGTGCCTCAGGATTCCAGGCGTTTTTAGGCTCAGTTGTGATGAAACAGCGCCACCTGCTGGAAACATTTCACGCAGATTCATGAAGAAATTCTTTACCAATGAGCAACTTGTATTTAGCAACTTCTATAATTGGGATTTATTATGAACACAGTACCACTGAACACACACACACACACAAATAAACACAATCTATTGTCTTTCTGTGTGTACACATACACACACACACACACACACACATATCTTTTCCTATATATTTTTTTTTTAAAAAAACCTCGGGCACTTACCCTCTTAACTGTTTTTCCTTACTTGTTTTTAAACCTTCTTCATGACAGGGTTTGTTAAGCTGTGTAACTTAGCTGGCAGTAACTTGGTTAAAAGCAGATGTTGATTTGAGTCTAGCTCTACAGGGATGAAGAACAGAAGTGGACTACTAAAGCACTGATGTACGTCGCTCTGGATAAGAGTATCTGCTAAATGCAGTAAACGTAACGTAAATATATACGTTATATATACATATATCGATATCTATCTATCTATCTATCTATCTATCTGTCTATATGTATAGACACAGTGTGTGTACGATTCACACA
>JBBPCZ010000042.1:31418513-31428990 GCA_037974445.1 Brycinus macrolepidotus
GTCCTGACCTCAACCCCATCCAACACCTTTGGGATGAACTGGAATGGAGATTGTGAGCCAGGCCTTCTCATCCAACAGTGCCTGACCTCATAAATGCTCTACAGAATGAATGGGCACAAATTCCCACAAAAACTCCAAAATCTTGTGGAAGGTCTTCCAAGAAGAGTGGAAGCTGTTATATCTGCAAAGGGGGACCAACTCCATATTAAAGTCTATGTATTAGAATGCAATATCATTAAAGTCCCTGTTGGTGTAATGGTCAGGCGTCCCAATAATTTTGTCCATATAGTATATATTGCAACTATTAGAGAACCTGTTGAACAGAGGCTTTTAGCTCCCATTAGAAATAATTGAAAGCAACAGCACAGTAAACACACATTTATAGTGTTCTCTGTAATTAAAGGTAGCGTTGGTACGTAGGTCCTGACTGTGGAAGAACTTATCACCTAGAAATTGCAATATTGTAACTAGTGGACATCTTAAGTGTTTTTTTTTTTTGTTGTTGTTGCTGAGAACACCAGCTAAATGCACATTTTAAAGGTTAAGTAAAAGTTATGAGTAGTATTGAAACTAGACTTGGCATGGGCATAGCTTTCTAAAGTTCCTGGGCGGTGCTTCAGAAATACTGTGGGAGGAACAAATCTATAATAAGGCTAATTATAATTAAAAACTCTTATCTGTTTAAAGTTCGCCGACTCCTCTGGTTAGCATTTTGTGGTGTCAGTTTCCAAACAGTTCCCCTCAAGACTGTCTAGAAATGACTAGCATCATTCGGCGATAAAATGTGCAAAAACAGGTTTGGCCAACCAGAATCTTTTATGTGGGCGTGTAGTTTCTGATTGAGGTAGCTTAGATTGTTATCTGCATTATTTAGCCAACACTGTGGCAGTTATGGCCAGATGTGGCAATGATCTTTATCAAGCATATGAGTAAGAGAGCAATGCTTATTGGAAGATTTTTTTTTTCATTTCTTTGATCTTGTTATTCAAAGTCAAAGTCAAAGTGAACTTTACTGTCATCTCAACCATATCCAGTATACAGAGAGACGAAATGGTGAAGCTCAGGTTCCACAGTGTACATACAATGAAACAGACATAAGACATTGTGCAACAAACAAAACAGAGCAAGTAAAGAAGTATAGAATAAGATAAGAGTGAGATTTAACCTGTCCTAAGTGTGTGGACAGCTCTCTGGGCATTCTATATAAATATAAGTAAAATAAAACGTGCCATGGTTGAAAAAATGTGCAATGTATTAGAGGATTGTGCAAACAGTATAACCAGCATAGACAGTATAGCCAGTGTGAACAGTATAGACAGTATAGCCAGTGTAAACAGTATAGACAGTATAGCCAGAGTGAACAGTATAGACAGTCTAGCCAGTGTAAACAGTATAGACAGTCTAGCAAGTCTAAACAGTATAGACTATAGCCAGTGTAAACAGTATAGACTATAGCCAGTGTAAACAGTATAGACTATAGCCAGTGTAAACAGTATAACAGTATAAAACAAGTGAAAATAGCAGATTTAAACATGTACTCTTATCTGCAGAACACATTTGTCATTTTCCTTTCGTAGAGCCTTGTTGCTTACTCTTGCAGTCTCTGTTCTGGCTGCAAACAGAAAGAAACTGTGAGCTCATATCTCTGCTCTCTCTGCAATGCTGCTCTGGTGTTAAGTGGCATACATCAAACTGTAAAGCAATCCTAACCCCTCCCTCGAATAAACCCTCTCAGAAGCAGGCCTCACACTGCCAGCAGGTTATAGATTTACACTCGTTCCATCACGGCCGAGCCACAATCCCTCCTTCCCTCCCTCTCTCTGCCTCCTTGTGGCATTGCTCCGTTGTGCCGCTCTTGAGGTCAATGAAGCATGGAGGGACATTCATACTAGTTTATTAGGGCAGGGCAGACTGTAACCAATCCATCAGCCTCTGAATCTGTCATTAGCCACAGGCCCAGACCTGAGTGGGTTAGATTTTAGTGCTGAGACTCTACAAGACACACTGGCATCTCGTATTCCCTTTCTTTCAGGTCCACCCTGGAGATTTGTGAAGAACTTTTTGCCAACCATGTTCTCATACCTACGATCCTGAATACGTCTGAAACAATCAATAATCCACCATATCTTCTTCTGAAGGTTTTTGAATAGACTTTAGTACCACAATAGACTTTAGTCACATTAGTCACTGGCTTACAGCAGGTTGCCAGTTTATTAGCTACGTCCACGTTGTGCCTACATTCACTGGCCATTTTATCAGAAGCATACAGTAGGTACAGCAAATGTTCTCGTTTTTTGTTGCTTTGCAGACTGAAATGGAGACACACACACAAAAAACAGATTTTCCAGCTGAATTTACTCCATGTAACTTCATGATAGCAACAATTCAGAAATAAATAAATATAAAAAAACAGAATCACTGAGATGGATAAAGGGTCACCCTGTCCTAAAAATACTTGTAAACTCAATAAGGTGCAGCTAATCATATTTTCCATTCTACCCCAAGCTAATTGGCTTCCACCGGTGACCAATTGTAATGATTGTGATTAGTTCAGCATATATATAGCCATTCCTGGAGCATTCCAGAGTTTGGTGGTGCAGCTGAAAGCAAACAAAATCACTTTGGGTGGCAAGGCACTGTCAAAAGTTGCAGACAAGCACAAGTCAGGAGAGGGAGGCAAAAAAAATTCAAAGGCTTTATCAATCCCTAGAAACACAATCTATAATTAAGAAGTGAAAAGTACTGCTAGGACCCTCCCCAAATCAGGCCATCACTCCAAACTGTGTGGAAGAGTGAAGAGGAAACTGGTCAGAGAAGCCTATGGCAACTTTGAAGCAGTTAAAGGAATTTATGGCAAAGAGGATGTATTGTGTGCATGTGACAATATCACAAAGTGCTCCACAAATGTGACTTGTATGGGAGGGTTGCAAGAAAAAAGGCTCCTCAAGGAAGGCCACATTAAGTCTCGATTGAGCTTTGCCAAAACACACCTTGAAGATTCTGAGGGCAAATGGGAAAAGGTGTTATGATCAGATGAGACCAAAGTCAAACTATTTGGCCTCAGCATCAAATGAAATGGTAAATCTGGCGGAAAATCAATACAGCTCACCATCCAAAGAACCCCATACCTACAGTAAAGCATGGTGGTGGTAGCGTCCTATTGTGGGGTTTTTCTCTGCAGCAGGACTGGGACTTTTCAGGATAGAAGGAAAAATGGATGGGGAAAATACCCTCAAATTCTTAAAGAAAATCTATTGGCCTCTGCCAGCAGCTGGTAGCCTAATGGTTAGGGAGTTGCCCCTGTGATCAGAAGGTTGTGAGTTTGAATCCCATGACTGCTAGTGGCACCTCTGAGGTACCCTTGAGCAAGGTACCGTCCCCACACACTGCTCCCTGGGTGCTGTGTTCCTACCCGCTGCTTCACTTGGTAAATGGGTTAAATACAGAGGAAGAATGTGGTGCTGTTCACACTGTGTGCTGTGTTGTGTTCACGTAGGACAAATGGTCACTTCACATCACTTCAGAAAGTGTAACATCCTATCATGTTTGTCGTGCACATATGATGAGTGTGCTCACCTGTGTGTTTGTAACCCCACCTTACCCAGATGTTCTCCATCCCTATCCTCTTTATATATTTCTGTGTCTTTGTTTCCATTGTCGGTCAACCATAACCCTTACATTGTGTCTGTTGTATAATGCTTTGGTTTTCGAATTATTTTGTACAGTCTATCTGTATTTATGTTACAAGTTTTCAAAGTTTCCAAAATGACATTGACCCAAAGCACTCAGCACAGTAGACCACACAGTGTCTGAAGGAGAAAAAGGTGAATGTCCTTGCGTGGCTTAGTCATAGCCAAGACTTTAACCCTGTGAAAGCTGTGAAGTGAAGATTACAGTCCACTAGCGGTCACCATCCAATTGGACTGAGCTTAAACAGTTCTGTAAAGAAGATTGGGCAAATATTGCACCGTCGAGATGTGCAAAGTTTGTAGAGAAGTATCCCAACAGATACAAGGCTGTAATTAAAGCAAAAGGTGGTTCCACAAAGTCCTGACGCAGGGGGTTGATCTTTTATCCATCTGTTGCTATCATATCTTTCACTTGGATGTTATACGTTGCAGTGAGTAAATACAGCTGGAAAAACTGTTTTTTGGTGTGTGTCTTCATTTCAGGCTGCAAAGCAACAAAATGTGAATATTTTGAAAATATTTTGAAACCTGTGCACTTTGCAGGTTTGCAGTTACAGATTATAGACCATCTGCTGGTGCACGGTTTATCCGTCCCCACCGTTCCAACCCCGGCCATCAATGGAAAGAAACCAGTATGGAACCACTGCTGACCAGTTAATATTTGGGGGTCCATTGTCAGCACAGCAATGAGATTGACATAGCAACATAGTGGCAATATAAGTTTACGTTTTGAGACTTGGTTCCTCTTAGTGGTTCATTCTCAGGATCTTAAGAAGTCTTCACCTTGTGTCTTGGTTCTTCTCAGTGTTCTTCTGAGTTTCTTTTTTCTTTGTTCTTTGCTCTGGTTCTTCCTCATACTCTTATGAAGTGTTTCCTTTTAAGTTTTGGTTCTCATTGTTTCTTTTCTTGCTCTTAGGGAGTTTCTTCCTTTGAATTCTTGGTTTATCTCAGTGGTTCTTCCTCAAGCTCTTAAGGAGTTTTTCCTCCCCCTGTTACCCACAGTTTGCTCATCATGGGCCTGCATTTGGGACAATTATACAAGAAATTGAATTGAAAACCCCATTTTTTTAACAGAATACGACAGCCCAAGACTTGAGTTTTCACATCAAGGCGCACACATGGTACAGACAGTAGAAGGGTTTGGTGCAAATTGCTGGAGGTTTTGATAATTGACAACAGATGCAAGTTTATGCTAGAGGGAAAAACAGCGGGATAGATATCTGGAGCAGCATGCAGTGGGAAATATCAGAGATGGAGGTTTTTCAAGTATGCAAACTGTGCAGTGCTGTAGGCTAATAGATGTGACTGATCAAAGGACATGGCAAATTTAAAAGAACTTAAGATATGGATAATAAAAGTGATCGTTAAACAAGTGATAAAGTGTAAGCTTTTGTGTAATTTCAAGTATTAATTCAAATAGTAATTCAAGAATGAAACAATAAAATGTGAAAAAATTACAAACTGCATTTGCATCTGCTGCACAGCCTCTAGTGTCCAGTGGCTATCAAACAATATCCATTGCTGAACTATGTATTTTTTTTTGCTTGTCTAATTGTCTAGGAGAAAAACACAGGTGTTTCTCTCGAATGGAGGTCCACCTTTTATATTAACCATGAACTGCTATAGACAGCTGTCGCCTGAGCTGTAGGAAACATGTCCTTCAGTAAGTGCTTTAGACCTTGTGATGATGGCATTAAACACTAAAAGCTCATAGCTAGCGCCTGCGGCTGCCGGCCTCCCCTTGGTACCCCTGGCGTGCTATTGTTCATTCCAGCTGAGAGCCTAATTAATGAGGCCTAATTGAGGTGCTAATGGAATATTAATCAGCTGCAGAGCGGTGCTTGCTTCATGGCAGAACCGATTGCCAAAAATGTCAAGGATTCACCATCACGCGTTTAGCCTTGGCTAGGTGTGTCCAATTGGAACCAAAACTAGAAGGGAGCAATGGCGCTAGTGTGAGGACTGGGAGGAGCTGGTTTGTGAGTATATGTATGTGTTTGTTGTTTCAGAGTAACTGCTGAGTGCATTTGTATGCATTAGAGTGAAACTGTCAATAGCTGCCCAAGCACCTTGACACCGTTATTGTGTCAAGGACAAAGTGAAGAGCGTATAATGTATCAGCTCCACCAGAATGGATCTTTTGATGCTGTCCCTAGTCTCTATGTTGCTTCTGAATGTCAGATGTGAGAAATTCATTTGTGATATTTCTGACTTCAACCCTGAAGCTTGAGAGGTGATGCTTAAACAAAGGAAAATGACTGAACATGAGAATCTAATCGTTGTTTTATGGGGGTTGTATTACAGAAACTCCCTCAAACTCCCTCCCTATCAGTCAAAATCTGATAAACTCAAAATAAGATGATTTCAGGATAACTTCATTGGCATGCTAATCTGGAGGGTTTCGTTTTTTTGCACATTTTCGTTTTGTGGGGTGGTGGCGGGGGGTCTTTTGTCAACTATTGTGACTGTTTTCATTTTGTTGGTGGGACTTAGGTTCATTTTGTTGACCAGGTGGGTGGGGGATTGGTTGGGGGTTGTTTCATCGATTGATTTTGTTTCATTGCCATGGCAGCATAGATTGTAGTGAGGCAGGCTACCATGGAGAAGTGTTACCTGCAGAAATACTGTTTCCTACCATTTTGAGGCTCTTTATTGGTACAGTTTTATTGCAGCCATTTCCATTACACAACCAATGATCACACAGTGCTATCAAGTTCCCTCTGCATCACCACATATTTTTGAAGTGTTGCTAAACCAACATAGTTAAACAGCTTAACATGCTTGGAGGAGAACACTAATAGCTAATTCTGTGACGTCAGCTAACAGATGCCTGCATTGGCTCGCATCCTGCTGAGTGATAGAGGGGCATCCTACCCACCCAGAGAGAGCCAGGCCAATTGTGCACTCTTGGATTCCTTGTGGAGAAATGGTGTTGTATTTATTCATATGGCAAAATGGTGCTTTCACTTGGTGCAAGTCTTTGCAATCCATAAGATACCAGAAAATGCAGAGACATTCTCCAAAATATTGGTGTTAACGTTGATGAAAAGTTGTCAGTGATAACAGCTACTAATAAGGAGACTGAGATGAACACGTGGCTGTTTTTAGGAGCAATGGAACAAGTTACTTGAGTAAGTTCATTATCACAACACAAGGGAAACTGGACTCAGAGGTGTATTTTAATAGCATAGACCGTCTTATGACTGTTTACACGCCTATTGGTGAATTTATCAGTTAACTAGTTGGAGCTCTCACAACTTTTTCCTAGATGTAGGTTAGAAATTCCCACCACCCACGTTTTCTTGAGTGCAGCATCTCAAACGCTCATATTTTCCAGCAACTAAGAAAAATAATATTCACACATCCTGGACTTGTGTGTGTGGAGTTTGCATGTTCTCCTCGTGGTGGCGTGGGTTTCCTCCGGGGTCTCCGGGTTTCTCCTACAGGCCAAAGACATGCACGTCGGGTGACTTGGGAATTCTAAATTGTAGGTGTGAGTGTGTGAGTAAATGGTGTGTGTGTGTGTGTGTGCGCCCTGCGGTGGGCTGGCATCCCGCCCAGTGTGAGTCCCTGCCTCGCGCCCGTAAACCCCAGGACAAGCTCCGGGTACCCGCGACCCTAGTGAGGATTAAGCAGTTACAGAAAATTAATGAAATTTTAAACAGTTCATTCTGTGCTTGCAACACTTTAAAAGAACTGTAAAGTCATGCCTTATACCTGTGAAAACGACATGAATCTGCTTGTTTATTTAACTTCTTTAAGCCTCTACAGCTACAGCCAGCTCCAGCATTTAAAACAATGCTACTTTTTGTCACCCTTACAGACAAGCACATGCTCTTGCGTTCACATAACTTTGCATTCAGATTTTTCAGTTCCACCTTAAATGTGGCTGGTGTGATGGTCTGGTGCTCGCGCAGCCCCATAACTCCTGTCCCATTTAAAGTGGAAGATAGAATTCAAACTTCAGCTCTGTAGATCCACATTGTTGATTAAAGGTATGCAGTGCAGAAAGTCATCAGATAAAAAAACAATATATTAGATGGGTGCAATTAATGACTTTTTTTCAGTGCACTAAAGGAATCAACAACCCTTCCAAGTCTGTGCCCACTCTTAACACAAAACTAGCATAGGTTGCTTGTTTTTAGTTACATCATCAGATGATAAAAATGTAGAACTCCTGCTTTAAGTTACCATTTGAGCTATAACATATTTTCGTCATGTTTTGCATGAGTTGCTTCTATTCATGGCTGTCTTTGATGTGCATCAGTTTATCAGAGGTTTTCAGTAATGAGAGATCTGTGTGTGTGTGTGTGTGTGTGTGTGTGTGTGTGTGGGTGGGTGGGTGGCTGGGTGTGTGAGATATCGTCAGTGTTGGACTCATTATCTGAGTGATTTGTGATAATCACAGGGTGCTGTTTTTTGCTGATGTGTGTTGCGGACACTCCGGAGACGATCTCATGGTGTGCACAGAAACTGTTATGGCACCATGGGCCATTCTGTTGGAGCAGCTGCCTTTAATACACCAATTAAAAGACCTGATGATGCCTGTGCGTGCGTGTGTGTGTGTGTGTGTGTGTGTGTGTGCATGTGTGTGTGTGTGTGTGTATCCGCCAGTCTATCAAACCTGGCCTGACTTTCATCTCATGGTGTGAAATGTAGATTTGGTGACCTTTTTAAAATTGAAATTGCTTTTATTGGCTCAGTGAGAGCGCAGATGACAAACCGACCTTTCCTCTCACGGTTAAGTGCAGGAAACGTAACCACATTGACCATAAGCTGGATTGCATTTTAATGCTTAAGTCTTAATTTAGTTATTCAGGGTGAGAGCCAGAGGGGTTGGGCAAGAATTGTTCTTATAGTCAACCTGAAATCTGCAGTGACCTTTTTTCACCTTCTAATTTCATATTGCTGCTCATATGAAGCATGATTCATGACATCATCTCATGACAACAAACAAAACAGTGCAGGTAAATAAGTATAGAATAAGATAAGAGTGAGATTTGACCTGTCCTGAGTGCGTGGACAGCTCTCTGTGCATTCTGTATAAATATAAGTAAAATATGTGCAATGTGCAATGATTGAGAAAATGTGCAATGA
This sequence comes from Brycinus macrolepidotus, assembly GCA_037974445.1. Lineage (NCBI taxonomy): Eukaryota > Metazoa > Chordata > Actinopteri > Characiformes > Alestidae > Brycinus > Brycinus macrolepidotus. The sequence continues at coordinate 31,427,300 of JBBPCZ010000042.1, forward strand.
TTGTGCGAGCAGTATAGACAGTATAGCAATGTAGACTGTATAACAGTATAAAAACAAGTGAAAATAGCAGCAGTATACATGTAAATCTGATAAAGTGGCTGTGCCTGAGTGTACATTCTTAAAGGTTTGTGCGTTTCTTAAAGTATTGTGCAAACAGCATGGCAGTATAGTCAATATAACTGTTATACACAGTAAAACCAAGTATAAATAGCAGCTTAAGTATGGATTCTTTAGTGCATTCTAAAGAATTGTCCAAACAGTATGAACAGTATGGACAATATAACCAGTACACACAGTACAACAGTATAACCAATATAACAGTCCAACAGTATCACCAAGTATAAATAGCAGGTGTGGATTTTTAAGGTTTATGTGTGACTTTCAGTCTATGTATATCTGATAAAGTGGCTGGTCAGTAAGCGGTCAGTGTAAACAGTTTGTAGTTCCTCTGTACTTACTAGAGGAATTTCAGCTTTGTTATTTCAAAATCAAACAATATTGTCATCTATATAGTCTGTAATGGTCCATTGCCTTCTGTCATAAGACTGTTTTGGGTCAGAAGGTTTTCCATTGCTGTACTTTGTAATTGACATTGTGCCACAGATGCAGTGGTTATGGCTAGTGGAGTACTACTTTAATGTAAGAGCTCAAATGTAATATTTGTTGTATCTAATGACGTCAACACATGCTGAGGGTTCTAGTGTTGTTGTTTTTCTATCTCTCTTATCTCCCTCTCTCCCTCTCCACTTCAGTAACTGTCCATCCGTCTCTTTTTTACTTGAATCCACTCCGTGATCTGATTACGTAACACTGTAGCAGAGATTACGCTCCATTCCCAAGCTTACTAATAATGCAGTGACATGGTGCGGTCTGGTGTGTTTGTTTGTGTGTATTTAAATTAATAAAGGCTATGTAGTTCTGCTCATCTCTCAGCCTTACAGACTACACACTGTAGGACATGGACAACAGTCCATAATGTGACTACTATATACCTCTAAATATTTGAAATGTTGCTTCATAGTTCCAAACTGAAGGAACATGAACGCAGGAACTGTGCATCAGGAGCTTAACGAAATGGGTTTTCATAGCCAAGCAGCTGCAGGGCTAAGATCATTATGTGCAAAGCCAACTGTTGGATGGATTGGTGTAAAGCATGCTGCCATGGAACAGTGGAAATGTGTTTTCTGGAGTGGTGATTCACGCTTCACTATCTGGCCACCTGACGGATGAATCTGGGTTTGGCGGATGCTAGGAGAATCCTAATGGAGTACATTGTTCCAACAGTAAAGTTTAGTGGAGTAGGGATAATGGGTTGAGACTATTTTTCAAGGTTTGATTGAGGCCCCTTAGCTCCAGTGAAGATTAATGTTTACTCCAACAAAGACATTTTAGATAATTACGTGCTTCTAACTTTGTGGCAACAGTTTGGGGATGGTCCTTTCCTATTCCAGCATAACTCTGCCCCTGTGCACAAAGCGAGGTTCGTAAAATCATTGACAAGTTTTGTTTTTTTTGTAATGCCATGAGAAACCAATTCACTTACATACAGCTCTGGAAAAAAATAAGAGACTGCTGCAAAAAACATTATTAAGAACTCCTGACAATATTTCTCCACATTTCCAAATAAAAATATTGTTCTTTAAAGCATAATTTTAAAGGAAATGACAAAACATCAAAATAAGAGAAATGAT
>JBBPCZ010000042.1:31461317-31472717 GCA_037974445.1 Brycinus macrolepidotus
TGGCTATTATATATATATATATATATATATATATATATATATATAATATTTGACATTACTAGGGTGGGTAGAATGTTGCTTAGGGCTCCTGAATGTTCAGAAATGGTCCTGCTATTTAGTTAAATTATGTACATTTAGAGTGCATTATTCAAATTAGATCATATTTATTTTGTGTGGTCACACTTTTCACACTCATGCAAAGCAAATCTAGTTTGAAATTAATAATACAAACTACACATATTTTCTGCTGAGTTTAGAAAGGTCAATTGGCACCTAATAGTGGACAAACTGATAAATGTTGTCTGGCCTGCACGCCTGGTCAGCACTGTATTAAATGATATTGGGAAGAGAAATAAGGACAGAATCCCACTGAGGGATCAAGTAAAATAAATAGCCTGTTATTATCAATCTGGGTGATTAAAAGTGAAAAATGTTCGGCCCTCATAATGGTGATTTAGTGCTTTGAGCCTCCTTTAGTTGCATCCATGAATTATGTTTGGGTGGAGGGATGGTGGGGGGCGGGGGGTGGGTAGGTGGCAGAATGGGCACTTTTTTTGTCACATTGTCAGCCCTCCCCAAAATTTCCAGCCTTTCCCGGGCCACAGATGGCCTGGGACGTGAAAATCTCCCCATTAAATTCCTAATAATCATTTCTCCTGTGGAATGGGGCGAGATTGGGAGTGAGGGAGGGAAAGCGGGGCTGGCGGGGGATTTGGTGTTTTAATTAGATGGCTTTAAGGAGTTGAGGTGGTGTGGAAGCAGTGCACCGTGGGACAACAAGGCCTCGGAATGTCACGGCAGCAGCAGCCGGGGGCTCATTTGCATGGCAGATTTGAGGCAGGCTTGGCAGCGGGCCGAAGAACGGCGGAGAAACTTCAGAAGCGAGGGCTGTAGGGTCTGGCTTCACCAAGGCAGGTGGGAGGGGACACTGTTGGGAGGGTAAACTAGATCCTATAAACAAGGCTTTTGCAGGTCGAGTCAAAGACACATTTTGATCTTGTTTGGATCAACTTTTGTCAAGTTATGGTATACAATTAAAAGTGCATCATTAAAGTGATGCTTCAGTCAATAATCACATTGACACAATTTTTCCCTTTCACCCAAATGTAGTCAATTAAACAACCGGAGTATCAGAAGTTTACTTCTTCAGCCCAGCACTTGAGCTTTGACGCTCCTGTAGCTATAAAAGTGGACTTATGGACAAAACCGAGGCTTAAAAATGTGTTTGTGTGGTTAGTCCTAGTTTGCTCTATAATTATTGGTACTGGTAACTGGTATAGTTGGTAAAGTTCCTTGTTTTCTTTGTGGTTAATTATTTTAATCTCACACTGAAAAACATTGATTGAATTTATCCTTTTAGACTTTTGTTATTTAACAAAAACACATATGTCACAATTAATGACACCCATTTAGATTTACATGAACAAACTGTAACTAAAACATATTCAACACACAGCAGCTGAATTCCCTTTTTCATTCAACAACATAGAGAAAATTAAAGAACACACAAATATAATAAGACAAAAGTGAGTTGGTCTACATAGATCAGGTAACGGTTACAAAAAGAGCTTTATGCCGGAAAATGCCCATATCCAATGTTAAGAAGTTTAAAACAGCGGTCAAAAAATACAAAGAAGCTCCCTAAAGATGTTTGTTTTTTACTCATTTTTGCTAGCTTGTAGGCTAAATTTTTGATGTACCGTATCACATGACCGAGACGAGCGTTTTTTCAAAATAAAAGATCTTTCAGACTCTGACAATCAATAAAATATTTTTTATTCTGTCTTTCTGTGCGGCCCGGTACCAAATGACTCACGGACCGATACTGGTCCGCGGCCCGGTGGTTGGGGACCTCTGGTTTAAAACAACCAGAGCTGCAGTGAACCTTGCCTGGAAGAGGATGCATGTTTATTTTACCTCCATGAACGGTGAGGAGGACTGGAAGAGTGTTTGTTGTAGATTTTCAGAAGATGGTAGCATTTTGAGTTCCCTGAGTGTTTCACCTCCATCCAGACCAGCAAACTGTTTGGAAGGCGCGCCGTTTAAACACCTTTTCATTCAACCACAAACATAAGCTCTTGGAGTTCGACAGATGATACTGGAACTTTGACTTAAACCATTTTCTATGGTCAGTGATTGTTTGACAACAGAACCTCATCTCCACTGCTGAACATGGTGATGTTCTTCCTCCATAGGGTCTTAGAACCTTGTTAGGAAACATGGCTTCATGCACTACATCAGATACCAGGCGATTTTAAATAAAAATATGTCTGCCTCCGCTGAAAAGTTAGAACTGAGACATTCAAACCACAGTTTGTAATAAACCTCAGTGCCCCATGATACACACTATCCAACATTGTCTCCGTATGTTGGATGGTGTGTATCATGGGGCACTGAGGTTTATTGCAAACTGTGGTTTTCGCACTCATTGTTGTGTGCTCTATACCAGAGGTTCCCAACCACTGGGCCGCGGACCGGTATCGGCCCGTGAGTCACTTGGTACCGGGCCGCACAGAAAGACTAAGCAACTACTGCTGTAAGAGGAAAATGATGTAAATTAGATTTTGGATGAACTATCACTTAAAGACAGAGAAATTTTTTTTCTCACATTTTCTCACATAGAACTTATAAACAAAAAGATTTTTATGACCTTTTATACTCATCTTCACTAACCAGCAATTATGAAACCAACTGTTATTTGACATTACTTGGGCAAGTGTGTAATGATTTAGGTTTCCAGTTATAAACTTTCCTTTTACATCATTAACATTATAGCTCCAAGGCAAAACTAAAAAAGAAAACTCCAGACCTGTCTTGGCTAAGCAACTACTGCTGTAAGAGGAAAAGGATGTAAATTAGATTTTGGATAAACTATCACTTAAAGACAGATCCTCCCTATTGTTACTCCAATATGAGTCAACATGAGGTTCAAGGTTCAAGGTTACTTTATTGTCATGGGCAGCTGTGTAGATGAGACAACGTTTCTCCATCGGCCATGATGAAACATATAACAACATTCAACAGAGTGCCAGGTCGACAGAAATAATACAGACAACACAATAAATGGACACCACAATAATGTAACAGTAATGTAACGTAACAGTATAGTTTGGACGCTACGTAGTGACTAGTGTTGAACCATTAGTGTGATTATTGCACAGGAGGCAGTTACAGCATTGAACAAAGTGCAGGGGATGATAGAAACAATATCGTACTGATTTTAAGATTTTACTGCTTACTTTTAAGACACTTCATAATCTGGCACCTTCGTATCGCTGTGATCTTCTACATATCTCAATACCGAACCGTTCTCTTAGATCGTCTGCCTCTATCAGTTTCACTATACCTTCCGCCCGCTTGACTTCCATGGGGTTTAGAGCCTTCAGCCGTGTCGCTCCTCACCTGTGGAACTCTCTTCCTCGTGATATCCGCAACAGCGATTCGCTTTCTACCTTTAAATCACGTCTTAAAACACACCTTTTTAAACCTGCATATTCTGTTTGACCCTAGTTTTCATTAATGTACCATATTAAGTAATTATTGTTATATTTTATTGTCTTAATTACCTTAAATATTGTTACTGTGTTTGTTTATTGTTTTACTGTTCTTGTAAGGCGTCCTTGAATGCCTTGAAAAGGGCCTATAAATAAAATGCATTATTATTATTATTAATAAATAGACAATATAACAGTGTAACAGTAGTGTGAATGGGATGTAAACCTTCCAGAATTAGTAATATTGCACCATATATATAATATTGTGCAGAGTAAAGTGTGAAAGGAATGCAAACCTTCCAGAATGAATATAATATTTACATTGCACCATACGTTATTGCACAGGAAGAGGAATCATGTGAGGAACCTCCATTAATGCAAAGTGCAAAACACATTTATTTTGGTTATCACTATAGATTCCTGCGTCTAGTGCCTTGGATTTGGAGCAAGCTTGTTCCTTCAACCTCACACCAAATCATGCAGCTGAGTAAACCTTTCTGACGGTGCACTTCATATCCTTTCAACATAAACCTTTTTCCGAGAGAGTAAAATATCTCATGGCCAAATGTGACCAGCTCCAGAGGGCGGTGGCCGCAGTGTTTTAAATGGAGCTCTTAGCATATTCAGCCTCTCTCATGTGTGAACTGGTCTTTTGTCTGAAGGTCCATTGAGACCCGTGTTGAACAGAGGTGGGCTCAATAGAGTGGCCCACCCCTCCTCTAAGAAATCTGTCACTGCTCTATAGACATGCAGTGACTGGGAGAAATCGCCAACATAGTGTCATGAAATTAAAGACAAAGGCTGTACACAAGACCTGATAAGGCAGACCCTCGTGTTTGGGTTATTATGCATAGAGAAGTTCTATTTTTTTCATTTAGACGGACTATTGTAAAGAACGGAAACCAAGCAAGGCATCTGTTTCATTAAGGGCAATAAGAAAAGCTTCAAAAATGCTCTTTCTATTTACACAATCGTTTACTCAAGCTCGCGAAATGCTAATCAGAAACACATTTAATGTTCATTAGTACAAAGGGAACATGAGCAATTTATAGACACTCCGTGGAGGCTGGGCAGCTCAGAATGCAAATACACATATAAATTCTCCCTAGGTCTGTGAAACATAAACTGTGTTTTGGATAAGAAACTACAAAATGAAGCTTTTAAAATCAAGCTGGCTATTAAATTCTGGTATCAGGTAATGCTAGCTTTGCTACTAATAAGGAATATATTCACTTAAGGGTCATAGAAAACTGATTAAAGTTCTGATTCTGATGCTGTGCATGCACATTTGCCTTGAAGATCAGACTGTGGGTACATTTTTCAAGGTTCAGGTGTTCTTGACCTAAACCCCTGGCAGATGTGAGTGTGTGTTTTTATGCTAGTAATTACTGAGCTGTGCACTAGTCCAACAAATGTCAAAGACAAAGTCATATAGTATCCTCAGATTCCGAGGAGCGTGAGAAGGTACGGGGTCTAAATTACCATACATGCCCATTTCTGTGCTGGTGTAGTGTGTGAGCATTATTAGAGAGGTAAGTCCATATGAATATGAAACATGCAAAGACTGATGTATCACCAAATGACAACTTTGTTGATTAAGAAGTCGCAATCACCATAACAGAACATACTTTCCACCAAATATAAGTTGCCAAGTGTGCAGTTTGAAGTTAAGATGGGATTGCATTCTGATTGGTTCCCATAACCAAAAGGTTGGACAATATTTGATTGGGAAGGACTTCTTGAATGACTTTGAGTCCCAACCTGGAAGCTCCACAACGCTTTTGAAGGAAACTACAAACCCACAAACCTACAAACCTACAAACAAGATTTGATCGTTTCTGACAATATTTGAAGGATATTTGTAATGATTGGGATGTAAAGAATGTGAAATGGCTCCTTGTAGAAAATTCTTCCATCTTGTATTTCTTTACATTTGTGGTCATTGGAACTAGGGGTCCCAGTGTCTACAATGTGAATATATCAGTTTATTCACTTTCCAAGAATAGCTTTGTTTGCATCTTTCAGGTACTTTTTAAAAATAAGAAACTCAGTGGATTCCTCTTCAACCTTTATAGACTGCACTGAAACCAAATCCAAGAAAAAAAAAATCAAATTTTTACCTCTAAAATCTAGTCAGACTGCTGTTTGCCTTTTTAGTTTTGTGCCGAGGCCAATGTAGCAAGTTTGTTAAACTCTTGAGTCATCACACACTTGTTTTTGGCTGTGCAATGTCCTGTTGTTCATTTATTCAGACAATAGCGTGTCGACATACGATTACTGAACAAACCAATGTGGTGAACCAATTGAGTACATTTGGAACAAACTGAAATGGCATGAATTTGAAATTTTGCATTAAAATATTCCCTGGGAATCTTCACCAGCAGCTTTCTTCAGAATGAGTAAAAACCCCAGATAATGTTCCCAAGAGCTCCTCTATCTTCTCATCACCCTGCTTTATGCAGCCATTAACATTCCAGGCGACACCTCTCCTGTCCTGTACGCCAACGCACCTCTACCGTTCAATCCCATGATGCTCCTCTCTTGTCCTCTGGGACCGTGCCCGTCTCGAGGGCTCCACCCTCTCCCCACCTGGGGCAGCCATTGGAGGGAAGTGAGAGGGAAGCAAACTTGGGTTGGATCCAAAAAAGCGTCAGGCAGGACACGCATGGTCTGCTGGAGGCTGGGACTGGGGCGTTAATGGGCCCCACAGCCGGCGGCGCCACATGGGGATTTGACAGAGGGGGGAGGGAAGGAGAGAGTGGTGCAGAAATGCTTCAGAGAACTGAAATGATGTGTTTTTTTTCACCCTCTTTCAGGTTTCTGTAGGTGAAGCGTTGAAGAAAAGAAAGTTAATAAGACTCACATGGTAAGTGATTTGGTGTTACGAGTCTTTGTGGTTAATTTGTTGACACTGGCTGGGTACGCTCTTTAAAATGACCAAGGGAAGCTTGAAGTTCGAATCAAAGAGGATATCAAATGAGGATCACTTTGTTTATCACGACATTTTGTCTGTGAGTTAATAAGAAAGAAAGAGGTCCAGGCTAAGAATGTACACCACATGCTTGCCCACTATTTAGCACCAAATAGCCAATTAACATGTTCATTTCCGACCAGAAGTATTCAGCAGAAATCGAAGACTAAAACTTTAAGACAGTCAAGTGTTCAATTTTCATTCTCACAATTCTGACAGCATTGACTACATCCATTTAAGGTAAATCCAGTGTCCTAATTTAAGTGTGTTTGATCCCCACTTCCTATAACTTATTCATGGTTACTAAAAAGAGCTCAGCATGGGAAAAAATATGATTTGCAAGATGCTAATGAGAGTCTTTTACTAAGGCTTTCAGTTTGATGATTGACACACAATGTGTACCATTTTTGCAGGTTCAGGTCAATCCTGACAAAGAACTGGAGTTAAAAATAACCCCTGCTAGATGAACATGTTAGCTTTTGAGTAGCTTTTTGTGCCCATAAACTGCATTTTACTACAATTTAATGCAGGTGTTTTACTTTCAAGAAAACAGCAGCACTGTCATGGAAATCAATAATGATGAATGCATCCATTTAAAGGTTGTAAATTGAAGTGGTCTGATTAATCTGGGGAGAAAGTTCAGAATGACTCAGTGGTTAAAGTGCTGGGTTTAAAATCTGATGGGCAAACGCTCACATGGGTTAAAATCCTCTTGTTTAGAGTTTGACATGGCAAAAATGTGATTTGCAAGATGCTGGGGAATGGAACTTGTACTATAAAGTTCATCATTGGGTTTGAGGCAAAAACAATGGGATTGAAGTATGGATACAGTAAAGCAGTTGTATCGTCTCTCAAATGTTCCCCACTATAAACTCAATTACTGCCAGAAAAATTCATTCAGATTGAAACAAGCATCAAACAATAAGCTTATTCCTAACAATGATTAAATGTAAAAAGATAAGATGAGATAAGATAATATAAGATAAGATAAGATAAGATAGGATAAGGTAAGATAAGATAAGATAACCCTTTATTAGTCCCACAGGTGGTCAGTCACTTATTCAAATGCTACTGGAGATGTTGAGCATCATTTAACAGTCCACATACTATCCCAGTAACCAATAACCAGTCTCTTGGACTGAACCCAATGTGTGAACGCTCACATGGTTGTGAACCCTACTCCTGGTAAGTCATTTATGGGCTATAAAAAGTATTCCATATGTAGGAACACATTGCTGTAGAAGAATATCCTTTTTCCAGTATGATGATGTGTTTTGCATTCAGTCAAAAAAACACCCCATTTCCTAAAGACCATACCTCAACATTGTTTTTAGACAAATGTATATCACACAGATCAATGTGCTGATGATGTTCTTATGTGCTTTTTAGGAAACATAAAGTGGTTGGAAAGCATAGTGGATAACAATCACTTAGGCACATTTAATCAGTTTTTGAAAGACATTCTGTACAGAACAATAAGATTTACTGGAAAGTGAAAGTAGGCAATATATCAAATAGTTATTAAATAATATCATAAGATTATTCCAATTGTCTTTCGTTCCTTTTTGTGTAAATGAGATATGTGAATGTAAAGAACTGTTTTATAGTTTAATGTACAGTATAAAGAAAATAAACTATAAAGTACATAAAATGGTATAATGGTCACATGATGTTGAAGTTTACATATAACATGTAAAATTAAAGATGTAAAAAAAAAGAAATTCTGCCTGAAACCTTTGTATGTGTGGGTTCTTTAAAGGTTCTTCATGCACACATCTCATTTACAAAAATGAGTGGGAAAATCCTCTGCTAAATATAGAAATTGTGGTCTTGCATGACTGTCATTGCATCCACTCCTCTGTCCACTCATCAGACATGACGAGGACGAACTGTGACTGGAGTAAATAGAATTTCTCTGAATTATACATTTTCAACCCTCAAGACAAAATACGTTTTCGCCTTACTGTGAAGGTATTCTCAAACCGCAGGCTGTGAATTTTTTATCCTACACAAACTGCTTGCGTTCATTTAAATAAGATAATGCTCTATTTATAAAGGCAAAGAAAGTCATAAATTATTTCATTATAAGCTTGCTAAAAAAAAAAAGAAATGTGGGTTGGGGGAAGAGAGAGAGAGAGAGAGAGAGATGAGGGGGAGAAGGAAAGAGTCGTAAACAGCTAGGGCAGGTGTTGACGATGCAAATGAAACGGATGACAGATGGCGAGCTTCTCTGTCGCTCACTGTGCGGATAATGGATGAAGGTAATCAAATTCCTCTGTGGCTTTGTGACTTTCTCCACAACTTTGTCATCAATAGCGCCATCAAACGTTGCCGCATAACCATCTTAAGGAGCACAAACACACACTCTCTCTCTCTCGCTCTCTCTCTCTCTCTATTTCTGTCTGTCTCTTTTATGTAAAGATCATAAAACATAAATATGTTGGTACTTTCAGCAAAGCGAAGCAAAAAATCCAAAGTTGCTTTTATTGTTTTTGCATGGTTGAACAGAACAGCATGTGGCCTTCCTTGGGGGGGATGAGCCAAAATTCATCTTTCTGAAACAAACAAAAAAAAAAACTCATGTATTGCAAAACATTAACCAACAAACAATCAACTAAACAAACAAACAAATAAATGAAAAGGCAAAAGACACAGACCACACTATCGTTAACTTCGTGGCTCATTATAACCTACAGTACACAGGATATAATACTAGCAAAGCCTATAAGTACACATGGTTGGGGCTGGGATGTAATGGAATAAATATTTGCAATTCATGTAGTAACATGCCAAAGTCAAAAATTCATCTGTTTGATTTCTGTGTAAGTGCTTGTTCTGTCATCATGATTGGTCAGTGTAGTGGATAACATCGCTGTCTTCTAAGCAGAAGAGTGGGATTCGATTCCTACCCTGGGCGACACACCACACTACACCAATAAGAGTCCCTGGGCAAGACTCCTAACACTACACTCACCTACATCTGTGATACACAAAAATTGTAAGTTGTTTTGGATAAAAGCACCTGCTAAATGATGTGAAATGTAATCTCTGGTGGTGCCATAGCCATTCATGGCCGGTGGTCTTACAAAGCATATTTGGCCTCACTCTGGGTGGATAGAATGGCCCTCCCTCTTCAATGCTAGCCATTGTGGGCAGAATTGGATATTATTGTTCTCCTCCAAGCGTGTTGAGCTGTCCAGGGATGCTGCGTTAGCGGCAGCTTGAAAATATAAGATGACGCATCACATGACTCTGAGAAAGCCATGCTACCCCTCACCCCCCCAGTATAACACTGACCTAGATAGTGGGTGGGAACTGGCAATGACTAAACTGGTGAGAAAACTGGGCAACCCCCTCCCTCCAAAAAAAGACGGTTTTTCAGCACAAGAAGTACAGAAAACATATATTTAATAGAAAATTACACAGAAGTATTAACAACTAAATATAACATCAGATCTTTCAGTATTTAGTGCTTCTTTGTCTTTATCACGGCTTCCATCCTTTTCAGGACACTTATGGTCTTAGAAGCTGGATGCTTTTTCTGCTTCACGATCCAAGTTGATCCCAAAATGACAAATTGACTCTCATTAGTCCATAAAACTTTCCTTCATATCTCAGAGGTCTAGTTTCAGCATTGTACACTGTAAAAAAAGATCAGTGTCTGTCTTGGCTGAATTAAAAAATTGAGATAAGCTTCAAATTAGAAGTTAACAGAATGTAAAACACATTTTTATGTTAACTTACTAGTAGACGTTCAGTTAAGTTAACTCAAAATATTAAGGCAGTACAGAAACTGTTCTTTAACATTAAAATACAGTGTGGTGTTAGCATTGGTAAGTTTTTAAATTACAATGTTTACAGTGTTATGCATTTTCTCTTTTTTGTCTATTTCCTTTTCTTAGTATCACTGTCTTGAAAAGCTCTACATCCTTTAGTCTCACCCAGAGTGGAAGTACAGACAGGATTTTTGAAACATTTGAAACACGAGTGGAGCTTTCTCTCAAAAATGAAGTGCTGTTTATCTGATGGGGACTGTTTTGTTGCATGGTTGTTGAAGGGGATTATAACACTGTAAAAATATGCAACAATTTTGCATTACAAAGTAAATACCCCTGGTGAACTTAAAACTGAACTCAGTTTGAACTCATAAACAGATTATTGCTTGATTAAATCCCTATTAGAAGTTCAATGGACTTCATATTTGAAGTTGACCAGGATTAATTACATTTTTAAGTTAAATTGTTGCAGTAGGTGGCTGCAGGGTCCATAGTTAAATACTGGGCTAATTAAATACTGACATACTTAAAATATTTCCTGTTTTAACTTAAAAAGGAAATGAAAAACTGGCTGTCCTAAAATTTTAGTTCGTTGTACCTAACAGATACTTTTTTATACCGCAGATTTTGTTGGAGTTGATCAAAACAAAAGAAAATATACAATGTTTAAATGAAACATTGATTCATTTCTGTTTCATTATATCCAAAGAATAAATGGAATGGTTAAACAAAACAGCAACATGTGGCCTTCCTGGGAGGTAAGCAAAAAATTGTCTTTCTGTTTATTCAGAAGTTTTATTTTATATTCAAAGAAAAGATATATTTGGAAGACATGAACACAGATGCATTTAGTAGGCTTGTGTCAACCTTTTATGTGTGTCCCCTATGCAACATATCAAAAAGTGTCCCACTTTCACTTACTGCATGAGGCAGACTGCATAAATAATAGATTTTCATGAAATGTATTGAAAGCAAGCAACAGTGTGAATTCAGGAGTTTTCCTTATGTGCCTTAAGATGTATTCGAAATATTGATACACTAAATGTGTATTGAGAATGCATTTGTTCTGTATGTACTGTAACAGAACACAAAACAAAATACATTTAGGACACTTTGCATGGTACACATATATATACACACACACATATATATAAGATCG
>JBBPCZ010000042.1:31483346-31495769 GCA_037974445.1 Brycinus macrolepidotus
CAATATTTTTATTTTGAAATTAGGAGAAATATTGTCAGCAGTTCTTAAAAATGAAGGCAAAGCTGTTCAGTTCAATACTTGCACCTAGAAAAGATAAAACCTGAGAAACTGAACATTTTTGCAGTGGTGTCTTATTTTTTCCGGAGCTGTATATATATATATATATATATGTGTGTGTGTATGTATAATATGTATATATATATGTACTTCACCCTTAAAACATTATTCTTTGGAAGCACTCGAAGTACATGTCCATGGATAGTTACTGGAACTAACTATCTATGGATAGTTAGTTCTGTCTGCCTATTTTAATCATGCACTGTGACCAAAAGACAGTTGTAAGATTGTAGAGGAAGTCCCTATTGTTTAAGATCATCTTAACACTGTCTCTAAGAATCTAGGCGTAATACAGAGAAACTAGGATGAATGCCCAAAAAAATTAGGTGCCAGGTGAGTGTAACATCTTATACATTGCGTGTATGCTCACACCCTGAAATACATGTCCTTTTGCAGAAGCAGTAGCTGAGTTAAGTAAGGAACATGTGGACAGTGGGGAACCGATCACAGATGACAGCCCAAGTCTCCACAAGTTCTCCTCTAAACTGGAATACTTGCTGCAAGTATGGCAGAGCAGTTCCACTTTAATAATGTTCGTTCATATACATGCACACTATATGGACAAAAGTATTGGGAGACACCTGTTTTTTAGGGTTTGGGCTGGGCTCCTTACTTCCAGTAAAGGGCAATCTTAATGCATTTGTATACCAAGACATTTTGGACAATGACATGCTTCCAACTTTACGGACACCATTTGGGGAAGAACCTTTTCTATTCCAGCATGACTGTGCCCGAGTGCACAAAGCAAGCTCCATAAAGACATGGCTGGAGGAGTTCGGTGAGGAAGAACTTGACTGACTGCACAGAGCCCTGACCTCAACCCCATCCAACACCTTTGGGATGAACTGGAAGCCAGGCCTTCTAGTCCAACATCAGTGCCTGACCTCATAAATGCTGTACAGAATGAATGGACACAAATTCCCACAGAAATCTTGTGGAAAGTCTTCCAAGAAGAGTGGAAACTGTTACAGCTGCAAAGTGGGACCAACTCCATATTAAAGTCTTAAGTATTTGAGTGTAATGTCATTGTTGGTGTAATGGTAAGGTGTCCCAGTACTTTTGTCCATATTGAATGTGTTAGATTGACCATGTGATCCTGAATAACAACAGTTTAGTCAACACCTTCCATTGAGTATGATGACCTTAGGCAAGGGGTGCCCAACTCCATCCCTGGAGTAATGTGTCCAATACAGTTTGATAGTTCCCCTCCTCAAACACCCTTGCTAAATCTGACAATAAACAAGTGAGTTGAACCTGGTGTGTTTATGCTGGGAAATCTGTAAACTGTGCTGGATCATGGGCGGCTGCTCTAGAGCGTCCTGTGTTTCTCTGACATTTATATTAGCTGTGTGTCCCCAACTGAATGGCGACGCCAACAGTGGGACCAACTTAAACTGATACTGATATTGGCCACAACAATGTCCGTTATAGTTATCAGCCCAGAAATTCCACCCATCTCTATCTGTTACTCACTCATTTGAGGTCATTTGACTTGGTAAGAGAGTCAACCTGTTAATTTTTACTTCCACAGTTTGACCAGAAAGAGAAGACAACATTTCTGGGCAGCAGAAAAGACTACTGGGATTATTTCTGTGACTGCCTGGCCAAGATGAAGGGGGCTAATGACGGGATCCGCTTTGTCAAGTCTATCCCTGAGGTAATCCACAGCATGTGCGCAAGACACCACAGATATATACACACACACACACACACACACACACACACAGAGTTGGTTGTGGTTAGGCTTGACCGCATCCGCACCTGACTACTCCTCAGCTTTCATCTGTCCTCGTTTGCCTTTCTGATTGAATTGAATTTTGTTTTCATTTATTTGTTTTTGCGTTTCTTTCCTGATTCGGATGCATGTTTTCTATGTGTTTCTACGCTCTCCTCCTTGGAACAAGAAGCAGAAACTCACAGAGAAACACTGCCTGAGGTTGGTCATATACTGTAGGTGTTACAGTAGTGATAGTGTGACCATAGTTGTGCTGTGTAGTCATTGAGTATTGACCTGTTTTCGTTTAAATGGTTTTTCAGAAGAGGACATAGATTGTTAGACTTAATCATAATAGAACAGAAGACTGCCAACCTCTTAAACTCAGAGACTCTAGTACATCATAAGGAATATTATTCAAATATTACACAGAAAACAGTGCAAACTGAGTTATTCCTAAATTATAGAAGAGATTAATTAAAATCTGGAAGTGTCAACAGAGTTTAAGAGTTTAATTATACACACTTTTCACCTTTTTTGTTGTTGTACAAAATACAATTCTCTATTTTCAGATGTAAAAATGAAAATGTAGAAAGGATTTTGAATTATGTTCAATATTTTCACTGTATTCTACTATTGCGTATCTAAATCTTATACAGAGTGTGTATAGAGTACTATTTTTAATCAGTATCAGAATCAAAATAATTAATGACCAGCTCAAATTGAAAAGTGGTGAAATTTGAGATTTACATTCAGATATTTCTTAGAGAATCAACATGAGGTGAAGATTTACTCCAGTCTATCTTTTGACCATCTTTTGGTTTCTTTGCCTAGAGTTTAAAACTGCATTTTGCAGGAAGCCGGACCAAGAGCAGGAGTTACCACAACAACAACAACAACATAAGTGACTTTAAAATAGCAGTAGAAAACTGCTCTATTAGGTTAGACGCGTCTCGCATATGTCACTGTAAGTTCTGTGAGTTCTGTGAGTACACTCAGAGCTGATACCATGTCATCTAATTCATAATATGGCAACTTCTGGTTGGTGCTTCCTCTTGCAAATTTGGTCATGTGGAAGATCAAAACTGCCTTTCTTCATTCTTACCACTCGCTTTTTTAAGACGTACATATGTCCACACAGCTGACTGGGAAGGATTTCAATAAGATGCCTTTGCACATGACAGAACATTTTGATGGAATCCCGATAACACCGTGAATGTGTTATCCGTCAGCTGCGGCGTGGCGGTCCCATCTGGCGTCCGTATGCTCTTTAATTTGGCCACTTACTGTAATCCAGCCATCTGCTGTGTGACTGAGTCACATACCCCCACATTCGTATGTCGTCTGGTAATCTGGTAAGTCGGGTCGGAACTTTTAACCTCTTAACCCGATGACAGAAATCTTTGCCTTCCACACTGTTATCAGGGGAAGATTTAAGTGATGTGTTTTGTGTCAGTGTGTATTCGTAGATTAGTCCACGTAGTTTTGTCGGTCTGTGTTTTTGTGAATAAATAAAGTGAGGTTTTATGTAAAGTCGGAGTTGGGTAGCTCATTATGTTGTTTGTTTGTATTGGCTTGTGCTGAATGTCCAGTTTACTAGGTGTACATTCACTGGCCATAAACATGGCCGTTGTGGCACTACTGTGTTGTGTCACTGATGAACTGAGAATAGCCCATCACACAGATAATACACCATATGGACAAAAGTATTGGGACGCCTGACCATTACACCAACAGGAACATTAATGGGCACTATGTAGTAAATCCATAGACTTTAATATGGAATTGGTCCATCTTTGCAGCTGTAACAGCTTCCACACTTTTTTGGAAGACTTTCCAAGAGATGTTGGAGTTTCTGTGGGAATTTGTGCCCATTCCTTCTGTAGAGCATTTATGAGGTCAGGCACTGATGTTTCAGTCTCTGGAAGAGCATAATGTTTAGGTGACTCTGTAATACGATGCTATAATCCTCTCGTTTTTATCTCTTTAGCTTATTTTTAAGCTTGTGATGTTCCAGTTTCTAAATTTCAGACACATTGTTGTATCCCTGAATGTGACCTGTGTAAAAGTTACAGCGTGGTTCATGTTTCATTTGATTTTTTTCCATTATGTTAAACTCCACAGATAATGAGTAATCTTTCAACAAGTGCCATATTTAAGTTTGTTCTCTGTAGAGGACGTGTTTACTTATTTCCATAAGTAACAAAACAAGTCATTTGTCCATGGGTATTTAAACCTTTGCATACAACCTAGATGTGGTAGGTTTTCCTATCAAAAAAGAATGAAGGTACGAAACTGACAGCTCAGTGTGTATGATGTCATTCATGTCCGTGCATTTGTTCTTTGTGCCACAGCTGAAGACATCACTGGGGAAAGGGCGAGCCTTCATCCGCTACTGCCTGGTGCACCAGAGGCTGGCAGATACACTTCAGCAATGTCTTATAAACCAGAAAGTCACGTGGTAAGAGAAACTGCAGTGTCCACTAATTCAGCACTGGAAGCAGCGTTTTGTCTTCATCAGTGTGTGCAGATTTTAACATAGTAGTGAGGCCATAGATCAAGTAAATAGAGTTTAGCAATATGGTGATATTTACTGGTATTGTGATAAATTACATCACACCATGTCACAAAATGGCTTTCTGAGCATATCATGGATGTCATGAGTAACTAAAGAACATTGACATGTTTTATTACAGAGTGTACGTAATCCTGGTAAATTGGATTTAGTACAACTTAATGTGTGAACTGTTGAAACTCATTGTAGTCATAGTTTTTGATAGCTGAATATGGTACCAGCGGTTCCTTTAACATCAAAAAATGACATTTCTTGAAATATTGTGATATTAAATGTTTGCTGTATTGCCCATATATGTGTGTAAATTATATTTTGTGACTTTAAGTAATCTGTGGACCCTCAGTGCATAGAAGAACTAGACAGTATTTAGAGTTTGCAGCCTGAAATATGCTGTGGTGGCTTCACAGTCTTGTGACTCAAGTACTAATCTGGCAAACTGCAAGTGTCTGCAGCAAGTCATGAACTGAACTGAAAGTTGACATTAGAAAACAAGCACTGAGGAATGGGGAAATGAGAAGAAACTGGAAATGAACTGGTATGTCTGGTGACGCCACAAACTGAAGCGTTGGAGTGCATTTCAAGTACAAGGACTGTCAGAGTGTATTTCAAGCAAAAGTCCTCCTCTGAAAAACTTCTGAAGAGCAGAGAAGTACTCAAAAATCAGTGCTGAGCGAAAATAATATAGCGAAGAAAAAGAATACCCAATTCCATTCATGGGCTGCTCTGAGACCAGGAAAAACAATGACACAAATAAATCTAAAATGTTATGTTTATGCACATCCTGAAAAGGCTTTTATGCAATTAGAATCCATCAGTTGAGTACAATTTTTTAAGGAAGATGACATTTTGGCTCTTAGCATTGCAACTGAATCAGCAATTCGAGTTCCTTTTAGATGTGTTACATTGTCAGAAATTGAGTGGAAAATGAAATGAAAAAATGCAGTTCTGACTTCCTGAAAGCCTGCAGTTTCTGAGCACTATGCCAAACGTGCAGTTCTGAAGACGACTGACCATTTGCCAAATTTCTGTTCCTTGGTTTGGTTTTACTTCTGATATTTCAGAGAAGTTCTCCATTCCTCTTAGAATAAACGAGGCTTGTTTATGAGTAGGTCATCGGTAAACTTAACATGCTTGCTCAGAGTTGTATTTTTATTTTTGCACTTTTTTCCCCATGATCTTTCTTTCAGTGATTGGTACTACGCCCGCAGTCCCTTTTTGAAGTCCCACCTCAACGCTGACATCATCAATCACTTGTATGAGCTGAACGAAGTCCAGTTTGATGTGGCGTCCAGAGGATACGATCTAGACTCGGAGTGGCCTGCCTTTGCCAGGTTGTGCAGGCAGTTTTCTGGCCGATACTCACTAATGAGATGCTTCTGTATAGTATCTAACCACACATCTTGGCCTACCATCTTCTTACAAATCCTACACATGAATACTTGATTCTTACCACTCTTAAATTTTAGAGTATTTACAGTTACATAAGCCTGTGATGCATCTTTATTTTTCTAGTGATGTATTTCAGCCGAACCCTGTGTGCTCTCACTTCATGTGTAAAACTCTTTACACCAGTTTCTGCCAAACTTCCCACCTCAGGCTTATTCCTCTTTCCTTATGACCACATCCTCTTGTGTTCAGACACAAGCACATGCATTTAACACATAATGAGTAACTGTTGTTTTTACCCAACGTTTCAAAAAATTAACACTACTAATTAAGAAGCAGGCCCTGGCCCTGTCCATACAGTTATGTTCACATGGATATATAAGGTGAAATGGATACTAGGTCAATAATCATACTCTGAGAGATGAGGGAGGGTCATGATTGCTTGTACAACAGAATTTTAAATACAGGTCCATGTGTATCTTTAATGTTTGTAGGAGAACTCTTGGATCTGCAGTATCAGCTACCCACGTGTGGAGGCCGCCTAGTCGCTGCTCTAGTGTGAACAGCCTTGTCAGCACCTATTCACAGGTTTACTATTAATTCCTTTCTATACCTTTCCTTTTAATTACTTTCTGATGTCTTTGCGAAGCATGCATATATCTGCTATGCCCTTTTGTAGCTCATGTGGTGTTCTAAAAATGAAAAATAAAATGAAGTGGGACTTAAACCCCCGTTCATTTGCACCAGGCTCAGAGTTTGGTATCAGTTTGTTAGAAGATCTATGGGTGTTTGTTTGTCACTGCACAATCAACAACTGATTCAATTGGGAACCATCATAATTCACAGCTCTAGTGCTGCTTTATTTTACAGCAGTTTGAGACAACTGGAACTGTCACCACTCTATATTACCTTAGCTTACTGGCTGATATGGAACTAAATACTGGACTATTCTGCACTCAGACAAACGTGTAAATTTATACACATGTACGAGTCGTGTAGAGTGAAGCAAGTTTTATTTCTATTTTATTTATTTAACATGAATGTACTGCTTAAAAATAATGTACTGTAATCTCACAATTGTCTACTATTACATACAGTCATTACTGACGGGTGTGACTGGTGTCGAAATCAGTCATTCTGTGGAGTCTAGTTAAATGCTAAAAGTGTTAGATTCTTAAGTGGCATACAAATAATTCTGAAAACTCCAGTCAGTACATCAGTGTACCATTCTAGTTTAAATACTGCGCGTGTTTAGGGACTTCACCTGTAAGAGTAAATAATTTCCTGACGTTTCCCAGTTTCAGTTTTCTCAGATCAAAGATTCTGGTACTGTTCAGTGGGAAAGATACCCTAGGAGAACTTTTCTAGTGCTTTTCAGTGTTTTTTTTTTCCTGCCTAGTCCAACATTCAGTTAATTAATGATATTTATGCAGAACCGCCAATGTTTTTTTTGTGTTCCTCATATGGTCATCCCAGTTAGTAAAATGAAGATTGTCCTGAATTCACTGTCTTTTTGTAGCAGGCCCAGGAGTTCCTCCCAGGCCCAGACTTTGGCACCAGTTTGCTTGGGGATCTAGGAGAACTAGGAGAACTCTCATGTAACGCTACAGATGACCTACGCATTGAACTCGACCAATCAGAGCTACGGCAGCAGCAGCTTCTGGAGCAGGTCCGTCTGCTCACTGATGAAGCCGCAGAGTTAAGGCAGGAGGTTGGTGATCTCCAAGAGAAACTCACAGCTGAGAGAGCCAGTCAGAAGCCTCATAAGAGTGACCAGTCATCTGGCTCATTCACAAAGCAGGAAGCCGAGAAGACTAATGGGCAGTGGAGTGAAAATCTTCAAACTGCAACACAGGAATCATCGAGAAATCTAGAGGAAAGACTTAGCATTGCAGAGAACAAGAACATGGAGCTGCTTGCTAAGCTGGATGGGGCACTGAGCGAGAAAGGCCAGCAGGTGGCCAGCTATTGCGATTCTGCCTGGAAGATCCAGGAGCTGCTGAGCAAGCTGAAAGAGGCTGAAGTGGAAAGGCTTGAAGCCAGGCGCGAGAGTGAGGATCGTGGCAGGAAGGCTGAGAGATTGGCCCAAGAGTACAAGACCCTGGAGGAGAAGGTGAGAGAGAGTGAAGAGAAATTAGCCAAGCTCCGAGTGTCCACTGAGGAAGAGAGAACCACTGCTCTTCAGCAGGCTGATGAGCTCCGGGCAACTGTTAACCGCATCCAGGGCGCGCTGTCTCTGAAGGAGCGGGAGGCAGGAAACCTACACACTCGGCTGCAGGATGTGCAGAGCTTACTGGAGACAAAAGAACTACAGACGGTAGAGATGAAAAAGGAGCATGAGGAGCTGCAGCAGAAGAGCAGTGTCCTAAAGGAGACACTTGATGATCAGATTGTATCACTGCAGGAACAGCTGAAATCAAAAGAGGCAGAAGTCTCAGCCAGCTCTCTTAAGATTCAGCAGCTGGAAAACCAAAACCGAAGACTGTCTGGACTCACTCAGAAGATGGAGAGCCAAGGCAAGAAACTTGATGAGTACAAGACCCAGTGCACCAATCTCATGGAGATCAATGCCAAGTTGCTACAAACAGTCAGGAGGACTGAGGAGAGCAGCAGGGAGCTGGCCCAGGGCAAGACGGCCCTGGAGAGAGAGGTTGCCATTCTTAAAGCTTCTGAGAAGCAGCTGAAAGACAGACTGGATTTGACAGGGCTTGTGGTGGAGGAGAGGGAGAAGAAGCTCCTGGAGAAGAACCAGTTTCTGGAGGAGAGCATCCAGCAAGCCCAGATCGAAAGCGATGCAAAAGAAGTGGAGATGAGGAGGTTGGAGAAGGAGGTCAAGGAGCTTCAGATTGCTCTGGAGGAGAGGTGTGAAGAGCCAAAAAATGGACCCGGTTCTGAGGAGGCTGAGACATGCTCTAACCTGCACTTGAATAATATCAAACATGAAGAGGAACTTAAGAGCAAAAAGGGACAGCAGAGGAACGATTTCTACCTAACCCACAGCTTTGAGACTGGACAAGCAGCCTCTAGGCTGGCTCTGGCTGAGGCTCAGCTGGACCTGAACATGAAGGAGGTCTCCAGACTGCAGGAGGAAGTGGTAGAGCTCCGGGCCCAAGTCCAAGTGAGCACAGATGAGAAGGTGAAGCTCCAGGTGATGCAAGAAGTGACTGAAGCTTCCAGGGAGGACCTCCGTGCCCAGGCTGAGCAACTCAAGGGGCAGGTGGAGGAACTGAATCGGCGGCACATTGAGGAGCTCCTCCGTTGCAGAGAAAGAGAGGAGGCCCTGGCGAAGGAGCGGGACAGTGAGGCTCAGGCCAGAGCAGACCTCCAGGCTCAGATGGCCTCTATGCGAGAAGAACTTCGTGCTCTAAAGAGACACAATAGCACCCTGGCTCTGGAGAATGGAGAAGCCAGGGAGGCCCTGCACAGGGCCAACACTGAAACGGCCGAGCTAGGCGTTCACGTGTGCATGCTGACTGGCCGGAACGAGGAGGCCCAGCTGCGCTGGGAGGAGCTCTCAGCTAGGCTTCGGGAGCTGGAGGAGAATGCACAGAATGAGGCACAGACCCTTGGCTGCTCAGTGGAGGCCCTGAGCAAAGACAATGCTCGGCTCCTGGAAGAACTGAAAGAAAAGGAGGGACTCTCCAAAGCCATGCAGGAACTCCAGGAAAGGCTAAAAGAGGCTCAGGAGGAGGCCAAGACCCTGCAGGAGAGCCGCCAGAAAGAGACGGATGCTCTTCGACTACAGCTGAATGAGGAAGCCACGCAGCATCAGAACCAGATAAAGGTTATTGTCTCATATGTTCAGAACAGCGACTCTGGAATTAAAAAAAGGTGGAGAGGTGGACGGAGAAATATAAAAAAAGATATAGAAAGAAAGTTACATAAACAGCAACATAAAGAACTCTGTAAATCACAGACAAGTATTAGGGAAAGCGATAAAAAAAATGCAGATTTTATAAGACATTTGCTTGTGAATAACACGTTGTTACTGGCTCTGCTCTGACGTTGCTTTGTTCCTCGTGTGCAGGTTTTGAATGAGGAGCTGCAGGGAGTAAAGGATCAGATAGACGCTAAGCAGGAGAGGGTGTCCACCCTGGAGACCAGACTGGCAGAGCTCGAGGTACTTTTCCACCGGCCTGTTGCCTACAGCAACCACATCTGTTGTCTAATTTGCAGCTTAGTACGGGGATGGGCATTGTATCAGCACAACAAGCCCATTGATGGAAATGTGTCCTAAAAATATGGATGGACCATGTTTTTTTATTCTATCAGTACATTTGTTTAAGTCATAGCTTTTTCTGCATATAATTAAAATGACAAAATATTTGGCTATTAGACTGACTGGCAGTGGAAGCAATACGCAAAAACCAAAACTTGAAACGCTGGAAGGCCCCGAAAAACGATAAGCTGTGGTTGATTGAAACAGAATTTATTCCCTGGTGGTCTGGTGGTATTCCCATTCGCCCCTGTTAAAAACACCTTACAGAATGTAGGCATGTCCGTGTCAGAGTCAGCAGAAAAGAGAAGACTTCAGCAGAGTAGATACAGGGGGTTTACAGGGGATACCTGATGAAACCCATTTGTCACATTTTGTGAAAGTGTGGGAATCATAATGATGGGTATGGGGAAAGATAGGAACTTCTCAAAATCTAAAGATACCTCTTCATCTCTCAAGCATGGTTGAGGCAGTGTTGTGGTGTGGGCATGTAGAGTTTCCAGTTGAATTGCTTCCCTTGAATTTGATGATGCGATTGCTGACAAAAAAAACGCCTCAAGACCAAAAAGGAACTGAAGACAGTTGCAGTAAAGGTCTGACAAAGCATCTCCAGGGAAGAAACAGTGTCTGGTGATGTCTGTGGGTTCCAGACTTCAGACAGCCATTGACTGTTTTTACAGCTGTTTTTAGTAGGTCGAAGTGAGTTGCTATTATAATTTCATGATTTATATCTAAGGAATAGCGCTTTTGTAGTTAGGGTCTGTACTTCCTTAGAGACACTATTTTAACCACAATTTATCAATTTTGATATGGTCAAACCAGTGTTGTGTGTTATGTCCATTTTGTTCAACCAAAGTCTCTATCAACTGCTTTTATATTTAACCTTGTACATTCTCTTTTTGTTATTATTAAACACAAATACATAATCATAAACTGTCATACAGAGGATACACAAAATGAGTCAAAATGAGTACTTCTGCAGAGACCACATTTCTCTACATTGTAGTGCACAGTTTATTAGCTGAATTGAACAGATTGCAAAAAAAAGTGGCCTGTGCAAAAGTTATGGCACACTTTTTATGTTTTATTTTTTTCCAATACATTACTATATTCAGTAAAATTCCATTGTAGAGGATGCGTGTGTTTATTTTCGCTGAGATAATCAACCAGACATCATTCCGGGTATTCAAACTGCTGCATATGACTTAATTATCTATTTGTTTATCGTATGTCATTGAAGGCTATTACCAGCAGCTACAGTCAGATGATTGAGGAGAAGACTGCCCAAATTGCAAACTCAGATGCACTGCTTCTTAAGAAAGAAGAACAGCTCAACCAAATGAAAACCAACTTGTCAAAGTGAGTCTATTTTTGTTGATGATGCTTTAACAAACTGTCACGTGTCTCTGTCACATTTCTGGGGTTTTGTACCCACACACTCATGTCTTTGTGTTTTTGTCAGAGCTCAGGAAGAATTTGGCCTCGCTCAGAAAGCCTGTCAGGACCTCAGTGAGAATCTGCGTCGAATCACCATGGAGAAGCAGACGTGCGATTTAAAGACGTCTGCGGAGATAGATGACCTTTACCGCACCAAAAGGAACCTGGAGGAGAGGCTTATTGAGCTTATTAGGTAGTCCTTATGAAGAGACAGGATTCCATTCCTGTTTCTCCAAAGACCTTAAAGCAGTAATTCAAACAAAAGACTAATCTGCACAATTGTACTCTTACCCTAAAAGTAGTTGATTATTCAAGGCATGTTTGGTGTATTAAATTTTAGTTTTTTGCTGCAGAAGGCTAATATAGCTGGAAATTTAAGTTAACCTAAAGCAAACTATAATCAAGCATTCTCAAATAGACTTACTTGTTCAAAAGGAAAAGATTGTCCATTTTTATATGTTGAACAATCACTTTAATATTTAAGAGCATGTATTTCTTCCTTAATTTTGGCCTTTGAGGTAATTCTAGCACTTGTGCTGACAGTGTCATTTATAGCTTTCTGGCTCCCCCTACAGGGACAAGGATGCACTGTGGCAAAAATCCGACGCTCTAGAGTTTGAACAGAAGCTGAGAGCCGAGGAGCAGACGGATAGAGATTTGAACTACTGCCTAAGCTGTCACACGCAGTTCAGCTGGTGGCTGCGCAGACACAACTGCAAGTAAGCAACACATTACGTTTCCTATGTACACTTCTCTAACATGAGAACGGGTGACACTGTGGAAGAAGTTGCACCTCAGTGACAAAGTGCTACAATATATGGACAAAAGTATTGGGACACACTTGTTTTTCAGGGTTTTGGCCCCTTCCTTCCAGTGAAGGACAATCTTAATGCTCCAGCAAACCAAGACATTTTGGACAACGCCATGCTTCCAACTTTGTGGACCCAGTTTGGGGAAGAACCTTTTCTATTCCAGCAT
>JBBPCZ010000042.1:31506890-31516653 GCA_037974445.1 Brycinus macrolepidotus
GTGATATAGTTTTTTATTCTATTGGTTTTGCTGCTCTTACCTTTGTTCTGTCCACTTTCCCACCTGAGGGACTAATAAAGGCTTATCTTATCTTATCTTATCTTATCTTATCTTATATCTTTTCTTATATACCTTGGGTACAGATGTTTTCTCTTGTTAATAGAAAAAGTGCTGCATAGCTAGTAAGAGATAGATAAATAAATAGACAGACAGACAGACAGACCTACACACAAGTTCATCCCAGTTACAAATTCACTCCTATCAGTCCATAAAAGCCTCATCTCTGTCTCAGAGGTCCAGTTTTGGTATTCTGGTGTTTGGTGTTTTGGTGTCTGGTGTGCAAATTTCCTTCTTTTTTGTTTTTTTATTTTCTAAGTCTTCTTGAACACCTACACATCACTTGAGACCCACAGTCTTGATCTGAATGTTCTCACCATGGAAGGATGGCAGAAACACCTGTGGATTTTTCAGATCTGAAGCAAGAATGGAGCTCGATTTCTTCCTACTTCCCGGAGGTGAAAGCATTAAGTACTGTCTATCTGATGGGGGCAGTTTCAGTGTTTTGCCAGATCTTAATTTCTGTTTCCTTTTAATCAGTCTTTCCACTTACTAATGGATCATCATCATCTGATCCTCTCTGAAATTTTCCTTTTAGCCAGTTTACATGAACACGAGAGAGAAGCCTCCTTGGCAGCTGAGGTGTGTTTGGGTAGTTACTTGTGAGAATGTTTGTGTCTCTTTGAAGGATAATAGAGTGTCAGCTTATTGGGTTCAGCTTTTGTTGGAAAGACACAGCTGTAATTGGTTTAATATTAGAACAATTTAAAAGTGGCGTTAGGTGCCAGCGGTGTACAGTGCATCACCCTGCAAGCGTTGGGACAAATCTATATCTATGGATTTGTTATTATGCTTATTATAGTAGATTTGTGATTTTCTCTTTCTCTGCTCCAGAACATTGACAAAAGTGTACTTATATATAACATATAGAACAAGGTGTGAGAAAGAGAGAGCGGTTTATGCTTGGTTGCTTCTTCAGCCCACTTGATAAAGCTGTAAATTAGCTCTGACTGCATGGAAGGCCTTTAGCCCTCTTCTTGCTGCTCGCTTGTTAAGAGTGACATCAAACAGAACACACACGGCTCTGAAGATGAAGCCATGACTGGTAAACAAGACCGGCTTTGCTATAATGAGCCTCAGCAGAGGCGGTTATGCTTTGGTTCTGCATGGAGACGTGTCATTCCAACACACCGGTGTGACTGGTGTCATCCTTTCCACCTGCGTTTTTTTTTTTTTTTCCTTCTGTGTACGGAGGCTATAAAAGGCTGTATAATTGTGATGTGGCAAGGAGATGGACATGCTCTCTGCCACGAGTTTCCATGGATACTCAATCCGTTCTAAAAGCCGTGCAAATGTATGTCATTGGCGTCCATTAGAGAGCAATGATCACGCATAAGGCAGAAGGACAGGAGACCCATTCACAATGACCCAGCAGGACACATCACTAAGTTTTCAGATTTTTTTTCCTTCTGATTTTGTTTTATTCACACGGAATCAAATCAATTATTAATCTTAAGGCTCCTATGACTTCTATGAATTGGTTTAAAATGGCCTAGTTGCTTTCTTTACACTTCAGAATCCCTTGTTCATACTGATACTCTTTGTTATTTTGTTTGAGAAAAATTCAAACATTCATATGATTTAAATAATGTAGACACTGCAATACGTTTTAGATGTCTAATTCAGCGTGTCAAGTATTCTGGAGACAAGAAGATGTTATTAAATGATAAATGAAATGCTGTTGTGATCTATTTATTGTCATTTCTCATCCGAGCGTGAGTGTAGACACAAGCCTAATTTTGGGGGCTTATGTTATCTTCAGTGTTCTGAGAGGCATGAATCATCACAATAATTTTCTCTCTACAGATCTAGACTTTGATTTGATAGAAACACGTTCTCCAGAAGAGGGAGCTCTTTGCACTTTTGTGTGCATCATTGAAAGAGAGAAAACCCACACCAGCAGGATCTCACAAATGTGTGTATGTTTGCAGTTACAGATTTCAAGTATATAAAGTAAAGTGGCCCCTTATAGCCACGCATGAACACACCACACAGTGTGAACTTCTTTCTCTGCATTTAACCCATTCACCAAGTGAAGCAGGGGGAGCCCGGGGAGCAGTGTGTGGGGACGGTACCTTGCTCGAGGGTACCTCAGTGATGACACTAACAGTGCTGGGATTCAAACCCACAACCTTCTGATTATAGGGGCAACGCCCTAACCACTAGGCCACCCAGCTGCCCCATGTATATCAAATAAAATGAAATATTTAGTGTTATAAATTGGGTATACATGATTACTCAATGACAGATGATGACATACAAAAATGACAGATAGCTTATTAATATAATCGATAATGTCAGCTCTGAACTGAAACATGCACTTAAGTTGCTGTGAATGACATTTTACCTATTATTATGAAGATTTTTTTTATGTTCAATTTACTTACATATTTGTTAATGTAATATCGGTGGGTCATCCCAATCATGGAATCACTCTTAAAACCACAGAGATTAGCTTAAAACTGACCTAATTCACAGTTTCCTCTTTTAAATGTTGTCAAAACCAAGAATTTGATTAGAAAAAAAAAATGGAGTCAACTTTCACCAATATTATGGCACTGGTGCATTTTAACTTGTGTTAAACGTCCCATTACGACTTGTCACTCCACCGTGTTATTTTTAATTTTTACCAGAGATCCCCAGAGAGTGTGAGTTTTACTTTAATGGCATTCAACTCTTACAGCCCCTCTAACCTCACAGCCCAAATCCCCTGCCTCATTCCATCTCACTCAATTAGTGGAACAGGTGCACCACTGCGCCTGGTCCAAATGGAGTTAAATGTCTAACTGAGAAATTACAGTGCGGATTAACCCTCATAATTACTCCCTTAAATCCTCGCAGTGAGAGAGTGCTGCTAATGTGCTCACACGGCCTGAGCTGCAGACTTTTAGAATCATTTATAATCGTTTTCAGAAAGCTGTCAGGTTTTTAAGGATGATTTCCTTCTCTCTTTCTCAGGCCGCTCTTTATAGCTCACACACTTTCTCGTCCTCCTCTCTGCGCTGGGGGAAACTGGCTGGTGGGTTTGAGACGGTGCTGAAGGTTTTTACAATGGGGTTTTTTTTAATGTTCTTTTCATCCTTTCAGCCCAACTGGGGTAAGATCTCATTAGAGCAAAGCTGAAGACTGGCATATACAAGCCTGTGATCTTTTATTCATTCATCAACTCATCCCCTCTCTCTCTCTCTCTCTCTCTCTCTCTCTCTCTCTCTTTCTGTCTCTCTCTCTCTCTCTCTCTCTCTCTCTCTCTCTATTTGTCCCTCTTTCCTTTTTATTTATTTTATTTCTCTCCTCATCCTCTCTCTTCGGCCACTCTCTCTGTGAGTATATGGAATGTATATTGACAATTAAGGTTGGTTTCTTTCTTTCTTTCTTTTTTTCCATGACTTTATCACGTTCTGTGATATCCATCATATCTCAACCAGCTGGAGTGTTACAGGAGAGAGCAGAAATCAAAACGAGAGGGAGAGAGAGAGAGAGAAATAACGAGAACAACAGCATCACTCTTTGCCGTTTTAGTTTAATTAAATCTCAATTGGCAATTAAAAGTACCCCTGATTCTGCAAATGGCAAATGCCAAGTACCACTGAAGCTGAGCTGCTACATTTCCTATTTTCTCTCTCTCCATTTTTGCTCTCTCCTACACAGAGAGCCAGCACAGAATTATAGAACTGATTTGTCCCGGTCATGTTGCAGTACAGTTTGTACATTTACCAAATCAGAGATTGGAGGCTATGGCAGCAACATGAGCCTGGTTTTCTGTTTGCTTGTTTATTTTGCACAGTCCTTCAGAATGGATTAATAAAGTCTATCTATCTATCTATCTATCTATCTATCTATATATCTATCTATCAGTAGAATGACTTCAAGACGATCAATCTTGTGGAAAGCCTTCCAAGAAGAGTGGAAGATGTTATAGCAGCAAAGAGGGACCAACTCCATATTAAAGTCTATGGATCTGAATGTCATTAAAGTCCCCGTTGATATAATGGTCAGGCGTCCCAATACTTTTGTCTATCTATCTGTCTGCCTGTCTGTCTGTCTGTCTGTCTGTCTGTCTGTCTGTCTATCTATCTATCTATCAGTAGAATTGGCTTCAAGATGATCGAGCCATCAGATCAGACTCATGGAAGTGAGTGATGAAGTGTGAAGTGCAGTGTGGTGTGTGGGTGCTCGCACACTGTCTGTGACGGCAGGTGTGTTTGGTGTTGTGCAGGCGAGATGGCGGGTGATAGTTCTCTCTAAAGCTCTTCACACACCTCTTGTGTGAAGTCCTTTCCCACTCCATTCTGCTCCCACACACCCACAGCCCGAGAGCAGCCCCTCCTGCCCTCTGCCAGGGGAGAGATCCACTAACAGTCCTACTTCAGACACTTGCAATGCAGACTCTCATTCAGAACTGTCCTTAGAGAAACCATGCCAAGACATTCAGGTTTAGTTTTCCACTGCTGGATTTCAGCACCAATGTCCCGGCATTTCTGAAAGCCACACTCAACATTAAAGTGATCGTTTGGTGAATATCAAATGTTCACATTTTTTCTCCTACCTCAAATATTACCAAACATGTTTGGTGTCTGAAGTTGGCTTCTTCGGTTTTGAAGGTTCGTTGGTGGCTCATGTAGCTAACAAGTAATGGAAGCTTATGAGTGCCAGCTGACATCATGCAAACTGCAGGCCTAAAACATCACAGGCTTAAACAAACCATGTTCAGTAGTTCAGAAATCCCAAACTAATATTTACTGACAACAGTCTGTCATACAGTTCCAGAAACAAAGTCTTTGAGATTACCTGGAGCAGTTTGAGGCAAGTGTGTGATGATATAAGCATACAGTTCTGCTAATTGGTGAGTTATATGTCTCCCGTTCTTGTTACTACATCAGGCTTGCAGGTCCAGTGCTGAACTAAATATTTATTTTTTATTTTTTATATTCCATATTATATTTTATATTGTTTGTGTCTTTGTGTTCTCATCTAAGCAGTTTCCTCCGGGATCAGTAAAGTGTTCTAAAGAAGCAGAAGTCCACCCTGCCCCCCAACGACCAGGTGCTCTGTCTGACCATGGCTGATGTGAGGAGTCAACCCATGAAAGGCTGTTGGACCAGACAACGTTCCTGGTCATGAGCTCAGAGGATGTGCAGACCAGCTGGGAGATGTTCTCACAGACATCTTCAATATCTCTCTTCAATATCCAACACCCTGTTTGGAAATAAAGAGGGAAGATCGATTCTTAGTGCCCACCTGGAATCTAGAGCACTGAAGACATCCACCCATGTTAAAAACCTTGATGTGATCATGGATGGAGACCTTCGTTTTGGTGGTCCCATCAAACCTGCAACAAAGTCACCTTTTTAGCACCTTAAAAACAGCTAAAGTTAGAGACTTTGTGTCCGAACAAAACTTAGAGAAACTTATCCATGCGTTCATTTCCTGCAGGGTTGACTAGTGCAACGCTTTCCTCACTAGGATTCCCAAAAAGTCCATTAGACCGCTCCAGCTCCTTCAAAGTTCTGCTGCCAGAGTTCCAACCAAAACCAAGAGAAGAGAGCACATCACTCCAATTCTCAGGTCTTTGCACTGATCCCAGTTCAGTACAGAATTGATTTCAAAGCATTTCTCATCGTGTACAAGTCACTCAGTGGTTTGGGTCCTAAGTCCATCTCTAAAATGTTTGATGTTTATAATCCTGGTGGGTCTCTTAGATCTGCAGGAGCTGATCAGCTAGTGGTGAGAAGATCTGAAACTAAACCTGGTGAAACGGTGTTTATCCACTATGCTGCTTGCTGGTGGAATAAACTGCCCATCAGTATCAGATCTGCACCGACTGTAGCTTTATTTATAAAGCAGTGCATTAAGGCCAGCATGTACTAGGCAGCTCATCATGCTCGGAGGAGAACACTAAACTGCCAAATCAGTTAAATTGGCTACAAGGCACCTGCATGGCCTAGCATCATACTGGATGAGGGAAGAGGGAGTACCATCCTATACATCCAGAGAGAGTGAGACCAGTTATGCTGTCTTGGGCTCCCAGCTATGGGGCACTGGAGGGAATCAAACCCATAACCTTCCGATGATGACATACATGACCAAATCACCACACAATAAAAACAGCATGTAAAAATATAAAATATTATAATGGCTTGCTTGATCACCTACAACAATGAAAAATCAAATTTACTAAATCACACACATTTCCATTTTTCAAGAAAAAATGCACAGCTCAAGTGAAGGACCTCCAAAAAGATTACAGTTTATAATTTATATTTCATATATATTTTATATTACATAACTGTGAAAAGGTGGTAAAGAACATTATCTAATGCAGATTTAATTAACAGCACAGGGTAAAAGCATTTTTTCCCCTTTTTAATAAGGTATGTTACAGTATGTGTCACTCACATACTGTAACAGAAAAACATCTTTGCTACAGAAAACTTCTTTAAATATAGAGAAGAAAGAAAATAAGGTTTCTAAGTGAAATTTCCTTTTAAACTGCCTTCCATTGTTCTTTCCGTCTCTGCCAGTTCTAATTTTATTCTGTGTATATAAAACATAACATGGCAACCTACAGGTGTCTGGTATATAATAATGATCAGATGAGGATCCTGACCCACAGCCACAAGCTATTTCTGAATGCTTGGGCACTGTGAGTACTACAGTAATGACTTGGTCAAAGTTGCCATGGAAATGGTAACTATGAGAGATTGGAGGGATGAGTCCTTTCGGAGCGCGCTCTCTGGCACAGGCTGTGCGTGACGGCGGCCAAGGAAGTGCTAGAAAATAACCAGCCTTTAGTCCATCTTTAGTGAACAACGTGTTCTGAGAATTCTCAAACATTCAGTAGGAGCTCAGCCTGCTTCATTAGATCACAGGAGCTGGACTGTGGGATCTGCTCGCTTCTCTCTCGGAAGGAAAGCAGCAGATGGAGAGAAGCAGAAAATGCCTGTGGACTGGGGTTTGGGTCAGGGCTTTTAATTCAAGCACTTGTGTGTGTGTATGTGAATGTGTTTGCTCTGTTCTTCTAAATTCTAAATGTAGGAAAATAATAACAGTGCGCCACAAATTTTCTTTCACGGACCTACAAACAACAGCAGCACCAAAAGGTCATAAGAAAAATATGAATTACATGGATGACGTCAGGGTTGCGGCCATTCATGGATTGAATTGAGAATGCGTGGTGAATTCCAATTCACTTCCTGAAATTAGAACTGGAATTAGAATTGCATGCAACCGAAGGGAAGTGGAACTGGAATTGAATTGGAATGTCAGAAAACAGAAATGAATTCAAATAAATTCCACAAAATTCCACTTCCTAAGAATTTGACTTGTTGTGTTAAATAGTCTACAGAACATTAATTATTATGAATCATATAAATCATAAACATAAAAAAGAAATATTGAAGAAAGAGTAATGTATGTTTTCTACATTAAACATGTTAATTTCACAAATCACTGTTATCAATAAAAAGTAAAATATGAACTTTGACTGTTTCGTATGGAGTTCATGACCTCTAAAAATAAATGAAAGCAAATTAGGACACATGTTGCATATATCACATTAAACTGGTACGAATATACTGGTTTTAACAGGACTTTCAGATATATATGGCCAGTGTCAGTCATCATTTATCAGTTGTTAATGTACAGTTCTATGTTTTATTTACTTATGCTTCATCAGCTATTTTTCATGCATTACTTGGTATTTGTGAGGCACCGTGATTAAAGTTCCAGTGTGTCACTACTTGTAATCTGTCACATCCGTGCCGCCTCTGCCACGCCCCTAGCGGTCTAGTTCACTGGAGCACTGAGCTGGGGATTCCCTGTCACGCCCCCCTCTGTCTTCTTCATGGTATGTCCTGGCATGTGAGGTACGTCAGCCCTCATGTTCTCCCCACTGATTATCTACTTTAGTTCCCTCTTGTTTCCAGGTGTCTCGTCTTGTCTGTTAATTCAGTGATGATTGTTTGTCCCTTGTGATTGGTCCATGTGTTCATGTGTTTGCTTTAAAAGCCCAGCCGATCCTGAAGTCGCTGTGTGGTCACTGGAAAGCTGTCGCTGGCATGCTCTCCCTTGCTTCCCAGTCATAGTCTCTGGTGCTTGGCTACACTGGCTGGACAAGAACTGTGGTCTCTTCTCTTGTAAGAGGTGAAACCCATCTAAGACAGACCAGTGGATGTTTGACTTGGCTTTGTGTGTGTATGTCATGTTCCCTAGTGTGAACCAGTGAGACTGAAGCGCCCGTTGGCTGGATTACTCCTAAGAGGCTCTGAAGGCAGAAGAGCATCAGACCCTTGTGCTCCTCGTGGCTCCTGGACAGGAGCAACCCAAGCATTGGGGCTGTGTCAGTGGGATGGAGGTCCTTTCTGGTGCTGCACAGGTCCCTTCATCGGGACTCAGAGAGAGAGTCTTCTAGTGTTTTTGTTTTGCCAAGTCCATCGCTCTTAAGTGACTATTTACCTGGTTTATTCTGATAAAAGCCTGTTTGAGTTCTGTTTAACTCCTGCATCTGTGTCCTCCTTTCCTGAGCCGACATGACATAATCCCAAATACAGACTCAGAAACAGTAATATACATTGAATTCGGCAGAATTTCACTGAATTGAATTCCACTTCCTGACATTCTAATTTAAATCCAATTCAGTTTCCTGTGGTTGCTGTTGAATTCCAATTCCATTTTCTTGTTAGAACTGGAATTGTTGAGTTAATTCCTGAATTGACCCCAACCATGGATGACGTACATGGCTGACTTATTGGGATGGATGGAACCCCTATACTTGTTCTGGAAATTATGCCTTTGTTTGAAAGTAGCTGGTCATCAGCGTTGTTAGAATTGGTTAGTCCAGTGTTTTTTTTTAATAACTTGGTTCAATACAGCATTCAATGGGTGTGCATGCTCATTAATGTATATATTGATCATTTTTACATTGGTTTTGAATGTTTCTTATGAAATTAGCACATTTTTGCTCAAAATTCAAGTCTGTGGGCAATTTTTGGGTTACTTTCAATTGCAATAATAAAAGAAAGTCTGAGGACATTTTCATTGTCGATATTCATTTACAGTAGTGCTGTTGTCACAAGTTGTGGTGAAAATTGATCTGTAATGATCCACTGGGTCGTAATCAAACTGAATCATTGTAAGATCAGAGATTTGCACTGCTGTGAGATGTCTGCAGGATGATTCCGCCTATCGTGCCTGAGACACACGCCAGCTACACACTCTGAATGCCGATGATCGAGAGAAAGAGCGTGCATGACAGAGGACTTCTTGTGTTTGTGCTGAGAATGAATAAAACATTAGGACTCCACTCACAGGTCTATCTGTCATCACGTACATGTGAGGGGCTACAAGTCAGCAGGCAAGTGCACAGTGGTGAAGCATCTGGATGTGCAGGGGATGCACTTGCATCCAAAACACAAGCCTGTGAATTGACTCAGTTTCTTATATTGTCTGTTCATAATTACCTCTTCTTCTCATCACTGCCTAATAGACCCTGCCTCATTTTACACCCTACAGTGAGTTCACAAATTTAACCCAAAAAGGGTTGCAATTTATAGGGTAGTACAAACATATGAACAAAAGTATCAGGACACACCTGTTTTTCAGGGTTTGGGCTAGGCCCCTTACTTCCAGTGAAGGGCAATCTTAATGC
>JBBPCZ010000042.1:31542689-31554421 GCA_037974445.1 Brycinus macrolepidotus
TCTTGTGGAAAGCCTTCCAAGAAGAGTGAAAGCTGTTATAGCTGCAAAGGGGGACCAACTCCATATTAAAGTCTATGGATTTGAATGTAATGTCATTAAAGTCCTTGTTGGTGTAATGGTCAGGCGTCCCAATACTTTTGTCCATATGGTGTATGTCAGGTGTACTGGAGATGCTAAAAATCCCTAAATGTGTGCGTGTGTCTGCCCTACATTGGACGGTATGTATTTGCTTTACTAAAAATATGTCAGTTTAGTTTTTCTCTTAGGGGTGATAATTTCAGTCGCATCGTGATAGGAAACCAGCCCACCCCTACAGTTACCACAAAGACACCCGTTCTATGCTTCCCTCCCAAGTAAGACGACGTCTGCTTGGGTAAAATTTTTCAGCTTGCTTTCCACCTTCGCCAGCGAAAAGGAGGGCAGGACAAGTCTGCACAACATTTTTAGCGCTAGCTAACTCCCTCACAGTTCCTCTGGGTGTTATGTGCAATGATCACTCACAGCATTCTGGAGACCACTGACCTGTAAAAAAAAAAGAAAAAAAAAAGAGTGACCTCTAAACTGGACACTGAGTCCACTGGGACACCTGGAGTCACATAACCCTGATGCAGTTCCAATTTCCATCGAGCCAGAAAATTCCAGGCATTTTAACCTCCGGCTTTCCAATTTAGGTCACGAAAAGATGTGCTAGAGACGTTTTTTGCCTATCAGCGAGACAATAGGAGTAAAAGTATCTCCGCCACCATTAAAACCACTGACATTTGCAGACAACTGTTTTCAGGCATCAAAGGACAGGATATTATGTAGCTGAATGAAATTTTACTGAGGTGTGTGACCCACTTTAGTGTGCTTCTAAGGTGCCAGGGGGGCCTCCCGAAGCTACATCATGGCAAAGTAGGTTTTAGTGTCTGATTCGAGAGGCTGTGACAGCAGAAGAAAAAGACTTAAGAAGAAATTGTGCTTTTTTTTTCCCCCAGACCCAGCACTTAATTTGTTCTTAAATCAACAAAGCAACAATGAAAGCAACCATATATTCTTTGTTAGCATTCCCCTGCCCAGCACCACTGACAGCTCCTTTTCAGTCCCTGAAATTTTAGTAGGAAAGCTGACCTTGTTTGCTGGAGAAGGGCTGAAAGACTTCGGAGCAGGATACATTGACCACCTGGCCGACATCTGCCCTAAGCCAGCACCGTATCTCATCCCACTCCGTCCTGCAGCCTGAAAGACAAGGGAAGGGTGTAGAGTCAGTTAGTGTTAAAGTAAAGTGGAGCCCGGGGAGCAGTGTGTGGGGACGGTACCTTGCTCAAGGGTACCTCAGTAGTGCCACTGTCAGTCCTGGGAGTCGAACCCATGACCTTCTGATCGCAGGGGCAACTCCTTAATCACCAGATCATCAGCTGCCCAAGCATTATTAAATATATGAATAAATACAGCCATAAAAATGTCTTTTGCATGAGTAGAATAGGCAGTTAGTGTTCTCCTCCAAGCATGTTGAGTTGTTAAGTTGACAGCAGTAAAAAAAAGATGCAGCGGTGCTTCACATAACATGCAGCCCTAACTCAGCTGGAATCGTGGCATTTTAGAATTTAGAGCTAACTTTGGTGATCACCTAAACATGTGTTTGTTGGTTTAATGGAATTACAAAGTTTTCATATATTGCTACTTTGTAAACATATTTTAGCTTCTTTTATTAAACAAACACAATGTGATCTTTAAACCTTCCGATCGCAGGGGCAACTCCCTAACCACCAAGACACCAACTGCCTGGCATTAGCTAGATATTGCCTCAACTAGGTAAAGGTAAAGGGGCATTTGGCAAACGCCCTTATCCAGAGCGACTTACAATCATTAGCTACAGGGACAGTCTTACAATCATTAGTTACAGGGACAGTCTTACAATCTTTAGTTACAGGGACAGTCTTACAGTCATTAGTTACAGGGACAGTCTTACGATCTTTAGTTACAGGGACAGTCTTACAGTCATTAGTTACAGGGACAGTCTTACAATCTTTAGTTACAGGGACAGTCTTACAATCTTTAGTTGCAGGGACAGTCCCCCTGGAGGCACTGAGGGTTAAGTGTCTTGCTCAAGGACACAATGGTAGAAAGTGGGGGGGTTTGAATCTGCAACTTTGTAGTTATCGGGTTCACAGGCAAGTGTTTTACGCAGTAGGCTGCTACCACTCCAGCTGTACATCGTACACAGCATCAACAGATTATCCCAGTCCATCAGCTGTTAACTGTATTTAAATATCTCCATCATTCTTCTTTTTAAACTCAATGACATCACGTACAAAGGGGTGTCAGGATTACAGTACCTACCAGGAATAGAAGGTCCAAACCCACAGTTCGCTCTTCCCCTTTGCATCTTAAGCACAACAGCTTAAGCCCTCACCCATCCTGGTTTGTGTAAAAGTGTTTTATCAAGTAATAAAACACAGTATGTGTTTAATTCGAAGATATACAAGGGATGGTGAGTACAGTGAGGCTTTGAACACCAACTTACTAACCCAGTACAAATTCAATATGTACAGGATTTTTTTCTTCTTTTGTATTTGAAACGTAGTTTCCTGGTCAAGCTTCACTCACTTCTTTGCCACTATTTCTCCACTCTGGTGTAAAATATTTCAGATACTTGCCTGAAGGCCCAACAGACTGAGACACAAACCAAAATAACCTTGATGCTGGCTGATCATTGCTTCAGCATAGGTCAATTAGACAGTGATGTCACTGAGCATTCATTAGATGGTCATTTATTTTGAGACTTTTGCCTAAAGGTTAGTGTGCTCTTGCTTATTAACTGGCCAATAATAAAGGTTAATATCGCATAATATAGATAATATAAAATGGTGACAACAGTGCTGATGAGCAGATTATGTGCATATCACTAATTAAATAAAAGATAGATGGATGTAAACAATTAGATTGGATGTAAACAGTTAATATATGGATGTAAACAATTAGATGGATGTAAACAGTTAATATATGTATTAAATGCATCTACCTTGAGGATATTGAGGCTAAAGGGTTCTGTAAGGTTCGCCCAGATTGGGAATTTAGAGCCACATCATTCATTTTAGATGAACAGTTTTGGAAATGGGGCAGCAGCCTTAATAAAATAAAATTTTTTGATAAAACACCTTCCCACCAACCAGGATGGCTGAGGGCTTAAGCTGTTGTGCTTAAGATCAAATAGGCAAAAGCCCATGTGGGTTTGGACCTTCTATTCCTGGTAGGTATTTATGTAGGGATTTTAATACATGATTTGCAAAATGCTGGTATTATAATACTGAATAAGCACATATTGTTGAGCGGACTGAAAATAATTTCCCCTGGATTCAAGAAAAGGACCTTAAATTGAACACGCCACACCAATATAACTTCACAATAAAGAAAACATGATGGGAAAATGTTTAGTGCTTTGAAAATAAGCACACTTTAGAGTGTATTTGGTGCTTTCCGGGACTGAGAGGCAGTCTGCTCTACACAGACTCATCTCTGTCCCTGCTGAAGGGAACTCATGTCATTTGCAAAGCCTGCAGTTAAAACGGGGTCAAGTCTGCCAAAGGGAGACGTTTTTCTGATGATTTTTTTCAGATAGAAAAATAGGCATGTTTTGAAGAGCTACAGGGATGGCAGAGTTGATGACAATAACTAAGTGGGCAAATACCAGGCACAAAAAAACATTCACAATGTTCTCGGTTGATGCTGTTGCTAAATAGATTTGTACCAAACTATAAGAGCAGTATATATGGCAGGATATGGACAAGATATTAATACTGGAATGTTATGTCTACATATTGCAATTATTATTCACATTGCAATATGTTAAAGAGGCATCAGTGATGTTACATGCTTAAAGACTAGCCTTGTAGAGGACTCATAGAAAACTTATTTGCATATCAGTATTGCAAAAGCCAACGCAGTGGTAATGATAAAGTGAAGTGGCCCCTTATAGTCACGCGTGAACACACCACAACACTCAGTGTGAACAGTGTGAAATTCTTTGTCTGCATTTAACCCATTCACCAAGTGAAGCAGTGGCCTGCCACCAATGGGGCACTCGGGGAGCAGAGTGTGGGGACGGTACCTTGCTCAGGGGTACCTCAGTGGAGCCATTAGCAGTCCTAGGATTTGAACCCACGACTTTCAGATCACAGGGGCAACTCCTTAACCACCAGGCCACCAGCCGTCCAAGTACACATAAATATATGAATAAATACAGCCATAAAAATTTCTTTTGATTGAGTAGAATAGGCAGTTTGTGTTCTCCTCCAAGCATGTTGAGTTGTTAAGTTGACAGCAGTAAAAAAAAAAAGGCAGTAGTGCTTCACATAACATGCAGCCCTAACTCAGCTGAATTTTGGCATATTAGAATTCAAAGCTAGCTTTGGTGATCACCTAAACATGTGTGTTTGTTGGTTTAATGAAATTACAAAGTTTTCATATATTGCTACTTTGTAAACATATTTTAGCTTCTTTTATTAAACAAACACAATGTGATCTTTAAACCCTCCGATCGCAGGGGCAACTCCCTAACCACCAGGACACCAACTGCCCGGCATTAGCTAGATATTGCCTCAACTAGGTAAAGGGAATTTGGCAGACTTCTTTAATTAAACAAAAACACAATGTGATCTTTAAACCAGTTCTCATGGCCCCGCAGGCAGTTGACATTTTTACTCCAACCAAACTCACAATGCGAATGGATGGAGCAAAAATGTAAACTGCAATTGGTTAACCTGCTATAGATCCTTTACAGACACCATTCCGTCTCTCATCACTTTCACTTTTCATTTTTGGACCAGTTAGAAAAACAAATATTGATGTAATTATCGATTTTGGAACTTTAGTGTAATACTTACAGTATTTCTCTGAGCCAGAATGGCCAATGGCATTTGACTCAAAATCCTATAGACAAAAGTCTGCGTGGGTTGTAGCCCGACATGTTGCTGTTCCATGTAAACGTCATTATATGTCATAACTCCATTAACACAATGTATTACTTTTATTTCTAATAAGTTGGTTCACCTGCTACAGATCCTTTCCTGGTACCATTCTATCTGTCACCACTTTCACTTTTGGTTTTTCGACCCACTGGAAAACCCATACCCAATATGTCTATATTTATTTATTTATTTGTTTATTTTAACTTTGTTCATGTTTAATTGACTGAGATGATTGTATGACATGAAATGTATTAAGGGTAAATGTAATGTGTAATGTGTATGCCTTCACCAAGCCAGGATGACTGAGTGATTAAGGTGCTGGACTTAAGATCCAACAGACAAAAGTCTATGTGGGTTGAACCTGACTCTTGGTAATGCTTGTTGTACTCTGCTTAATGTCAGTGTAGTGAGTGTTTCTGCCTTTTAAAAGCCCATCTGTCAGGTTCAGCTACAGTAGATCTCAAGCTTTCCCTAATTCTGGGATAGTATGTGTGGCAGTACAGTAGTCCTTCACCTTAAAACTCTTATATTTTGGAAATATTTCAATCCAAAACCAAATTGTCATTTCAAAGTCAGTCACCTCTGAAAAGCCAGTACTGAGAAAATCACATTTAAACATTCAATGGAATTCCATCAGTGATGGGTTTTCTCAGGAGGCAGCAGAGCACAGTTTAGAAGATTTGAAACAATCTGTTATGGTATCGTTGAATTTGATCAAATCCTGCAGATTCTCTATACTCTAAACTCTATTAGTCACACAAATAATATACCATAATATTTTGCTATTATATCTGCTATGCCAGTTGATTAACCTGCTGCAGTCCATTTATAGACACCACTCTATTACTTATCACTTTCACTTTCAGTTCTGTGCTGTAAATATTTGGCAGGTGGTTTTAATGTTATGGCTGTTTGGTGTATTCAGATGTTGTGTAAGTTTTCCCTATTAATCATTCTTACAACGCAAATCCAAAATGTCTTCTTATGAAGATGTCTCAATCAGAATGACGTCTTTAAGGCACTGAAATTAAGACCCATAAGACAAAACTCTGAGATCATTCAAGTATCTGACAGCATTTGCTGTCTTTTTTCTACCTCTTTCCTAGTAAAAGGAAATGATAGTTAATATAATTAATATGAATGTTGATACAACATGCTATCCCTCTTCCTGTCATTTTGCCTTGCCTTAAAAAAACAAACATTAAAACCTAGCTTTCAACAAGTGATGAAACACATTTGAGAAACTACAGAAATACACAGTCAAAATGTCACAAACACATTTCTTTAACAAAATATAAGTTTTTAAGTTTTTCACTCTTCCACAAAATTGACATTAGCCATATACATTCACCACATATCCATTTCCCTCCATTTTTCCTCCATCTTCCAGTTTTAGAAAAACAGTCCCAGAGTCTCAACCTGTCTCCTAACACCATTAACATCTGCCATCTGGGTCAATTAGCCAAGTTGAGAGTGTTCCTTCTGTCTCTCACTCTGGATGTCCACGCCCACTGACTGACTTCTATTCATAGCGCCTTAATTCATAGAGCCAGTCTACTGGGAGAGATGAAATCAGCGCAAGTTGCAGCTCATTTCAGATTAACAATGCCTCTGTAAATCACTTTGGAGATTAGGCATGACGGTTAAGACCCTTTCACTGGGAGAATTTCCCACCGGCGCCTCTCAAGCTGCCTGTCTTTTTAGAGTTCCCTTCTCTTTATCCCTTTGAATAAGACAAGCATCAAACCGGGCGGCTTCACAGACATTTGCGCTGTCATGTATTGCAAATTCAAACACAATCTCTTTTCTGTCTGGAACCGTAAAATAAAAGAATGGATTGGAGAAATTGACTGGACGTGACTGAACTTGCTGGAGTCAGAAATAGCTTTAGACCTCTGTATGCTGTCGGCTGTCATTTATGCATGTGGATTTACACCCAGATGCTAAAAGGAATACTCTCTACCCGTCCCATTTGTTGCACACAGTCGATTACTATGCATAATAATTCTGACATGTTTCCTTTTACTTAAAAAAGACCTGAAAACCAACTGCTATAAAACACACTTACAGTAGAAGCCAGTGGGCATTCGCAATGAATCTTCTAATGTTGAGACATTCCTTTAACAGTGACCTGAAAACTTATTTTACCGCTGGGAATACACACCCTAGTTAAAATGGATTCATTCTGTATCCCGAGAAGCAGCATCCTGTCATGTCCGGTTAAAGTAACACAGTCATCACGGCTAAATGTATGTAATCGGGTGGAGTGAACTGGGGCAGAGCCCTTGCTTGATGACATATCTATGACAGCAGCAGGGTTTCTATATTCCACTTATTTATATTACATCACTATTAAGCACATTACTGTTTTACTACGAAACAGATGAAGCTTAGTATTGCGTGGTAAAGTCATGCTCCAATATCTACCACCAATTAAATGTCTTTTAAATTGATTTTAGAACTGAAAATGTTCTAAAATGTTCTAAACATGTTTTAAAATGTACTTTTCTGCAATTATAATTCCTTCGAATTTTAAATAATGTAGTTTGCACACTTTTGCACTACATATGATATTCATATTCATATCATAAGTTATTTTTTTAGAGTTTCCAAACAAAAGCAACATTAAGATTTTGCATTTGTATTTTTTCTTGTAGGTTAGTAAAATGTTTGGACTTGACACATTTAGGTGGCCATTGTAAATGAAGTGCTTCAATCGAAAACAGTTCATTTTAAAGCTCAGTATTAAATATATACACAGATGAGCCACAACATTAAAACCACTGACAGGTCAAGTGAGTAACATTGATTATCTCATTACAGTGGCACACTGTAATGTCAGGCTGGGATTTTTTTTAGGCAGCAACTAAACAGTTATTAAAGTAAGGATCTGAGCGACTTTGACAAGGGCCAAATTGTAAAGGCTAGAAGACTGGGTCAGAACATCTCCAACATGACAGGTCTCGGGGTGTTCCCAGTATGCAGTGGTTAGTACCTACCAAAAAAAGTCAAAGGAAGACCACCCAGTGAACCAGCAACAAGGTAATGGGTGCCCATTGCCCAGGCTAACCTGTTTGGTTCAATCCCACAGACGAGCTGCTGTTGCGCAAATTTCTGAAAACCGTTATGCTGGTTATGACAGAAAAGTGTTAAAACACACAGTGCATCACAGCTTGGAGCTGTGTAGCTGAAGACCGGCTGAAGGCCCATTCAAGCATCTGTGAGAATTGCTGGACAAACTAGTTTGATCCATGGAGGCTTCACCTTACAGAATCTGCTACTAATGTCTTGGTGCCATTTACCACAGCACACCTTCAAAGTAAAGTGGCCCCTTATAGTCACACACCACACTACACCGTGTGAAATTCTTTCTCTGCATTTAACCCATTCACCAAGTGAAGCAGGGGGCTGCCACCAACGAGGGGCGCCCGGGGAGCAGTGTGTGGGGACGGTACCTTGCTCAAGGGTACCTCAGTGATGGTCTTATGGAGTCCATTCCTAAACAGGCCAAAGCTGTTTTGGTGACACAAGGGGGATCTACACAAGATTAGGTTTTAATGTTGTGGCTAAAAACGTCAAAAACAAGCTTTTGGA
The DNA here is from genome assembly GCA_037974445.1 of Brycinus macrolepidotus. NCBI lineage: Eukaryota > Metazoa > Chordata > Actinopteri > Characiformes > Alestidae > Brycinus > Brycinus macrolepidotus. The sequence goes on from JBBPCZ010000042.1 coordinate 31,551,233, forward strand.
GCAATATGTACGTTGATGCCTGGAGGAGATTCACTAACTGAGCCTAGTGCTACGCTACGCTTCCTACAGATCCAAGTAGACAAGAACATGCTACATTAGCAGAGTTCTCTGCAGGGCTTTAACTAAGAAGAACGTTTCAATATTTAATAAGCAAAAGCTGAGTTCTAGACACAAACAGTGGCAGTAACACAAGGCTAAATGGGGCCCCATCTGCAGTAAGATGAGAAGGTTGTGTGCGTACCCAGTGGTTCAGTCTGGTTCTTGCTTTCTCTCTGCCTGGTCTGATTGCAGAGCTCCTGAGCCCTCAGGTGCTGGGAGATGATGGCACAGTCTGGGTGGATGGCCTGCACCTAAAGCCACAAACAAAAGATCAAATCAAGGCGCGGAGAGACCCACTGAAGTCTGTGAAGTTTGGTTAACTGAAACAAAATGAAATTCTGATAACCTTTGATAGACTAACATTAGTCCCTAGTTCATCTTCTAGTTCTCCTCTTTGTCTGATGCCACTGACAGATGCTTGATCTGTTCTGAATTTCTTCACCTTGTAAAATAAAGACTCCTAAGTGATTACTGGCTTGTATATTGGTTCTTGGAAATACCTGGTATGGTAAGAAAAATAACGTATTGGTCCAGAACCTAGATCACCAACTCTGATCTTCAAGATCTAGCTTCCTGCACAAGATCTAGAGTCCAACCACACCAGATAATTCTCTTCTTAAAGGAATCATTCAACAGAAAAATCGTTCCAGTACTCAATTTTCTGTTTAGTAAATGAAGTAGTTGACAAGTCATGTTCAAATTTTGCTGCTCGACTTTACATCTGGAGATATAAACCAAACATCGCTAACAAAGACCAGACGTTTATAGTCACCCAAACCTTTTCACCAAAACCTCTCTCAATCTGTTCAAACTTCATCCAGCTCTTCGCTAAGGTGCTACAGGCTTGTGGATGTGATTTAGAACACAGGATGACTTAAATGAAAGCAACTTCGGTGCTACAGGCAACCATTTCAGACGACACCACGGCTGGAGAGGACTGATCTGCATTGGATATCTAAGCTTTTAAGACAGTCTGATTTCTAGATTAGCACTCCTGAGGCAAAATGGTGAAGTTTTGTTTGTTTATTTATAACTCACAGTAAATCATGTGTGTGTCCTAAACCACATCAGGAGTCCTGCGTCTGCTTAATAAAGAGCTGGATGAGGTTTGAGCAGGTTGAGAAAAGGTTTGGGGATGTATTTACAGAAAAGATTTGTGTGACTGTTGACTTCTAGTATTCGTAATCCACGTTAAGTAAAGAAGCAAAATTTGGATAACAAACAGTCCTGGCTGATCAAATGCTTCTGAGATAAGAGGAAAATTTTCACCAAACCATATGTGCAATATTTTTTTCTATGGTTGGATCAGATTTATTAGTGTTAGGTCGGGGGCAGCAGCAGGAAAGTGGCTCTCCAGAGGGAGGGATGATGACCACTGGTGTAGAACTACATTATGTGGATGCAGATCGATGCTGTAAAGAAAAATAAAGAAGAAAACAAAATAGGAACTTTACAGGAGAAGGCAAAAGCACCATTATATGCTCACGTGTACATTTCCACTGGTCCAGTCCTCATGAAAAGGACCACTGCTGTGTTTAAATGATGTCCAAAAAGAGTGGTTCTTTTATTGAATCGCTCCAAAAAACCCTTTCTGGCAGCTTTAGTTTTAAGAACATCATAATTCTCATAATTCTTTTTTTTATATATTGTAGTTTTCCTATCTGCAATCCAGAACCTCCATCCAATCAGAATCAGAATCAGAAAACTTTATTGATCCCAGAGGAAATTGTTTATGTAATGACTGCAAAGACACACAGAGACACAGAGATAAGAACAATATAAAATATAGAGTCTAAATACATCTAAATAAAAATCTATAGAAAAAACCTCAATATGAAATACACTATGCTATATACAGAAATGCTGCGTATGAATACTATAGATAAATAATAGTTCCCCTTTTAAGTCATGGTTCCTCTCAGTGCTCTTGGGTGGTAGCTTAGGTGGCAGGACCCACCACTCTGTAGCTGCTTCAGCAACATCTGTCTTAAAACGCACCAAACAAATACAAGAGAAAGATGCAAAGCCTCAGGAGAGACAAATGACTGAGATTCATGCATGACTTGCTCGGATTCCAGACATCTCGCATGACTAGCACACTATAACTGTATAAAAACGTCCAGTAAAAATGGACGGGGGGTTGGGGGGGGTATTCATTCTGTAGAAGCCGAGTGAGAGTATAGTCAAATTCATCCAGTTCATGAAAATAGCTGAAGCAGTTCAGTGCAAATATCACCGAACAGCAGCACTCATCATCTGAAGGCAAAATCATCTGAAAAGATCAAGTTCATGATAGGTTTTTAAAAAAGGGTCTTACAATTATTGTAATATATATATAATATGTAATATAATGTAATATGTAATATCTATATATCTATCTGTCTATCTATCTATCTATCTATCTATATATATTACATTATTTTATTTATTTTTTATTATTTGGAGATAATGACTCATTATGCAAGCTGATGCTTTATTGTTACCAATATTGTCTCACAAATCAAAGCCCCTTTAGTGTAGCCTGTATAGAGCAAAGCCCCAAACTGGTAGCTTTTTCAATGTCCTTTATTTAAAAACCTTAAAAAGAGCTGAGACTTGACATTATGCATACAGAATACATTTCATGTTCTAAAAATTACAGTCAAAGACTGAACTCTCTATTAAAAGGTTGCAACAATAGTGGGACCCTCTCAGTGATATATAGAACCCTTTTTAAGAGATTATTTTAAAGAAACATTTACTACAGGTTTTCCATTATAGAGAAGAACCATTAAAAACAGACAGAGAATCATTTATGCATTCAAATAGCTCTCAGTGTTTATGGTGCCTTAACTAAAGAATCCTTGAAGAACCAATTTTAGGGTGCGGTAAAACTGGCCAAATTTTTCTTTTAAAATACTTTTCAACTATTTGCTTTAAAGGCATCGCTTTGATATTACGGGTTTAAATAAGTAGCTTTGTGTATATATATATATATATATATATATATATATATATATATAATGTCTCTCTCTCTCTCTCTCTGTCTCTCTCTCTCTATATATATAGGCTACATATACATTGCTAACATTAGGAATCAATAGTCACCCA
>JBBPCZ010000042.1:31573142-31589015 GCA_037974445.1 Brycinus macrolepidotus
AATATTTCCATATAATTCTGTATACAAAACTGTACTGTTATAGTCTCCCTGTTGTGTCCCCTCCATAGTACTTTATATTTTATTTTTTAGGTATTTGTATATTCGAGGCTATATTTAAATATATAGGTTTAGTTATATTTAATTCCCCCTTTTTTACCCTCATTGTTGATCTGGCTGAGTGTGCTGCTGTCGTGTTGGACGATATTTCGTCTCACTGTGTACTTAATGTATTTGGCTGGGATGACAATAAAGCTCTACTTGACTTGATATATATGCTTATTTCACTTATTTTTAAGAAATCTTACCACAAACATTTTTGCCCACCCAGTTTTTGTTTTTGTTTAATGTAAGCAACTACATCTCACTTTCAGTACATTTTCTCTAGTTTTTGCATTTTGCAGTGGATTCATTTTACCCACAGAAACCATTACTGAAAGGGACCGAACAGGGAGGCCCGAAGACACACAAATGTTTGTTTCAAAAGGCAGGGTTTTATTACTCCATGAAAAATTTAAAGTTTACAAAGACCAAAACTAATAATAACCAGACCTATAAAAGAGGTCAACCAAAGCAAAATTGACTCAAAACAAAGACATTTGACATGACTTTAACTAAACAAAACCGACCTCCAATAATGAAACAAAGGGGAACACCTATAGCGACTTGGCCAAAACAAAGAACACAAAAAAGGGGTAAACAAAATACACATTGACTTCCAACACATACAAAACAAAAGCGCCTTGTGTGACGTGGTACGGTCTAATACGCAGGCCCCGAGATTTAGGCGTCCTCAGCTCTCAGCCACGCCTTTGCCCGACCAGGAAGGGACCGCCCCCAACGCTCAGGAAAGGTAACAGAGAACAAACAAACACCGGTTACTGACAAACCAACTAATTCTATAAAGTAAAGTGGCCCCTTATAGTCACGCGTGAACACACCACAGCACACAGTGTGAACTTCTTTCTCTGCATTTAACCCACTCACCACGTGAAACAGTGGATTCCACCAATGAGGGGCACCCAGGGAGCAGTGTGTGGGGACGGTACCTTGCTCAAGGGTACCTCAGTGATGTCACTAGCAGTCAAGGGATTTGAACCCACTACCTTCTGATCTCAGGGCAAACTCCCTAAGCACTATGCTACCAGCTGCCCCAGAACCCGCACCCTATAACCTTACAGCGGGAAAATGTGTGCTCTCTATGTAAAACAATGTAAGGTTAAAGCGAATAAACTGTAAATCAAGCAAAGTGTGTAATGTGAATTATTTAAACATGCTAGTATAAGTGACTGTAAATGATAGACTGTGCAGCAAATTTAAAAAGTGCATAGGTGGAATACGGGATAATACTCCTCTGTGTGGCTGTAGCCATTACAGTTACCATGGGCATCACGTCAGCTACAGAATAACACACACCTTCAGAGGACTTTTACAGAGCAACGAGGTGGCAGTCAAATCTGAACTTGCTTTTTTAGTTTTGCTCTGGAGCTACATGGCTAATGCAGCTAACAAGCAACTAAAGCTTATGGCTCATTAGTTTGCACTGGGTAAACTGCATTCCTCCAAAATGAATATCTTAAAGCAGAATGTAATCTTAATGCAATCTTAATTTTGTAAACCCAACATGGTTTGAGGCGAGTGTGTGATGAGTGTGTGATCAGTCATAAGTGATAAGTTGATAAGTGATGAGTAATCTTAAATTAAATCTATAGCTGCACATGCATGGTTTCTACTTTTGTCCATTTTTATAGACGGTAGTATGTCATGCATTGTCAAAAAACACATAACCATGTTTAAGATTACTGAAGTTGACATGGACTGTGGCAAGAGTTTGATGATTGAGGAATTAATTTGATTATAAGCCTCCATTACTTGTTAGCTGTGTTAGCCTCACAGCTCAAAGCTCCAGTACAAAACTAAAGAAGAAATCCTCAGGATGGTGCTTGAAATATTTATCCAAAGTCAACATGAGCAGTCGGGTCACGCTCAGTTTGGACAAATATTTCAAGAACCAGCCTGAGATTCGCTTCTTTAGTTTTGCACTGGAGCTACAAGCTGTGAGGCTAATGTAGCTTACAGTGACGTCAGATTTCGTGTTCGGGTTAGGATTCTCATTTTTCTTTTATTTTTTTTCACTCTCCCTATTTTCATTTTTTTTTTTAAAACACTTTGAAGTCTGGTGTCCTAGAGTCGCACACTTGTGTTGTTGACAGAATTTGGTACCAAGGTTTAGTTTATTGCAGTCAAAGGAAAATTATATTTACAGTTGTAACAAATACATATTTATATTTGTTCTGACAAACATATTTTATATTATATGCAACATGTTCTATGTAAAGAAGCAGGGCTTTAGAATAAACATGAAAAAGACTATCATTACTGCGCAGTTATTAGAGTAATATATAATGCCTACCCTGATTAGAAATGTTTGGTTGTTCAAAAGCATTGCTTCTTAAATAAATATGTTAAAGTAAAATGCTATCTTGATTTTTGATAGAGATTGATCGTGATAGACATTATTTGATTCATATATATATATATATATATATATATAATTTATTCATGGTTTATTGATGGTTATATTTGATGCAATAAGTTTAATTGTGCTTTCCTGGCACAGTAGGCCAGTTTGGGTCAGTTTCGGGCAGAATTTTTTAACTCAAAACTGGTGATTTTGTTTGAACCTGAATGAAATGTAGTTGGGCTTGGGTATATTTGGATTCAAAATTTGATGATGTGGTTCTGGAATCAGATCGGGCTTGGACAGTTACTTCTGTATTGGGATATGGGGCCCAATGTTCAGGCCAGATTCAAGTTCTGCTTCAGGCATTGACCATGTCTTAACTTAAGATGAGATAAGATAAACTTTTATTAGTCCCACAAGTTGGAAATTTGCATTGTTATGGCAGAAAGTGGACAGAACAAAAGGTAAGAGCAGCAAAACAATAGAATAAAAACTATGCAACAGTATAAAATAAAAAGTACACTATACAAATAATACAAAAATATACAGACACAGTTGTGTGTGTATGTAAATATGTATGTGTATATATAAACCTATATAAGTATGTGTATATGTACATAGTGTATATATATACATGTATGTATGAACACTGGATATATATACACAGGAACGCACTGGAGTGTCCTCAGTTGTATCTCATGAGGAAGATCGGTTCAGTCTAATGGCCTGAGGGAATAACTGTTTAAGAAGCTGGAGGACTTGGCCTAGGGTAATCCAATCCCAGATGTGTGATTAGACACTGCAGAGCTTTCCACCCTGTTCATTGATCATTGATGGCTGGATTAAGCTGGGCATTGACAGTGTTTTGGCTGGTGGCATTGAGCCGGATCGAGCCGACGCATTTGGCCTCCGCTGAACTATGCGGTGGCTCATTACATGCAAAGTGCTTGCGAGCAGCCTTTGATGACTTCCGATGCAGGGGTGTGTTTGTGCATGTGTGTTTGTGAGCGGGTTCTGATTACGAGCGCAGTGTTCGCTGATTACAGAGTGGCAAAGGCTGAACACACAGTCAGGAGGGATGAGGTGGACCAGGAGGATTGACAACACACATTTTTTGGATGACATGAATCAGCGAGATCTGGCACACTAAACTGCTGAGGGAGATTGATCTAGAAAACTGACGAGGGGAAAAAAAATGAATGTCGTCGCTCTTTCATTATAACCTCCCACTACAGATGCACTTACACACATAGGAAAATAGAAACATACCGAATTTAAGTGCAAAAATGTGCATGATTGCAGGCATACAAAAACATATTTAAGGTCTGCACCAAACTATTATAATATTCATAATAAACGTGGGCAACACTTGAAGTCAAGCTTACATAGGATTTGGCAGCCATTAGGTTACAGTTGTGACATTTTCCAGCAAATTGCATTACGCCACCCTCCAGTAAAGTTTTACTCAAATTTATTTATAGCATCATGCATTAAAATGCAGCACAAACGCCTTATACAGAAAGAAAGAAAAGAAGCCAGACCGTTTTCCAGACAGGGATTAAGCCTATAGTCCTGGACTACATTTTCCAATCAATGGAGAGTGTCTGTTTGAAATGTTGTTTAATTCAGAACTAGTCTTAATGCCTGTCCAGGAAACCGACTCAATGAAAACAATAGAAATGAAGGGAAAAAAAAGGTGTTTGTACAAGGAATGAGTCAAAAAGTCAAAAAGTAATATTAGTGATCACTAAAAATAGTATTACTGTTTAATAATAGGTAATTAATAATACTAGTGATATGTAAAACAGGGAAATTCAGCAAAAAACAAGTTCAGCAAAACATTTTATCTTCCGGCGCCCCCAGCGAGTGGCAGCCTGTTACGGCAGCTCTGCTCATTGCTGAGCTTCTTCTTTATCTTCCTATTTTTGTTCCCTTTAGTTTCTTATCTAATTCTAGTTTTTAAAATCTGACACCATGCACTACCGTTTCGTGTTAGTTTTGACCATTTCTGTTCTATATTTTTTGCAAATTTCCCACTTGTGGGACTAATAAAGGTTTATCTTATCTTATCTTGTCTTATCTTATCTTATCTTAAAAAGTCATAATCAAAATGATTACATTTCTGCCACAGTTCACTGTTCCTTGGATGTGGACCTGAAGGCCTCTCTCTGCTGACGGCCTGTTATAACCACAGCTTGGCTCTTGATGCACTAAAGGAGCACAGAAGGGGAGGAGAAAAGGAGGCAGGAGTGTGGAGATGAGGGGACTGAAAGAGGGTCCAATATTATTTCATTTTCTGTGCATATAATGGGAGCGGGTTTAAGTGTTTGAGTGTCTGAACCCTAGACCTGGACGCAGTGCCCACAAGCCTTGCCTTCACTCACCAGACCGTGCTCTATTGGCTTTTGTTTCCATGACAACAGGAGAGGCATGGCCTAGAAGGGCCAGAGGGCCTATAGGCTTCTCTCTCTCTCTCTTTTTCAAAAATTAGCTTAAAATTTTTATATTTTAATTATATATGTCTATGTATATATGTATATTTAAATACTATAAATCCTATACAATCCTAAACTCCCTCTCTTTACTTTATTGGCATAGTGTTCAAGATCGTATTGCCCTAACCAACAATAAACATAAATAGGACAAAAACAGGAAATATTTTTTTTTTCTTGTAACTGGTATTAATTTTACAAACTACACCGCAGGGGAAGCCATGACATGAATACAAACAGGATAAAAAAAAAAAAGAAACCACAAAAATGAAAGAAGGAAAAATAAATAGAACAATGAATAATAAAAACTATTTACAAGGTTATATGCCGTTGAAGTCATGCATCAATTTGTAGTGAGTGTCAGGAGCAAGTAAAGAACTCCAGGTCTAGGCTGTTTTTTTCTCGATGGGAAGAATGGAATGGCATTCATCATGTCCTGGGGTGAACAAAAATTTTCCACACCCGGTACATGTTGTCCTAAGTACACCCCATACCCCCTCCCCACCCCCAATTTGTCACCAGATAATTAATCCTCTGAAATACGAGGTTGTTATGATGGAGTCTGTTGTAATACAAGTAAGCCTCCCAGTGAAGACAATAAGAGAAGGCCTTACCACTCCCTATGAATTCAGAACTTTTTTGGACGTTTTAAGGCATCCATTCAGCAACACAGATTGGTCAACAGACTGTAAAAGTCAAGTAAATAGGTGCATTTTCTATATACTAAACAGCCTATTTTCACTACTCGTATGTTTTAGTGAGTTTAGTGAGTTAATATCATGTGCAATGTCTTACTGGGTGCTAATCATTATCATTATTTGCAAAATCATATGATCTTACCTTGTGCAATATCACTACTTATGTCAATATTATTTATCTTGTCTCATCTGTTATCTGCTACAGATCTCTATTATGTGCAATAATGGACTCCGTATAAAGAACAACAAATTTGTGTTTACTAGTAAATTTCTTAGCAGTAATTTATTTATCTACAGAATTTCTATCACCTGTCTCACGCTCTTACTCATTTTGTATATATGGCATAGTGTGTTTTGTACAGAGTATTTTTCACATTTCTCATTTGACTTTATTTTTAATTTTAGCTTTATATGTATATTGCTCTTGTCCTTGTCTATGCATCTCTGTGCAGTCGGGATTAATAACATTTTTTGATTCTGATTCTGATTATTATATTTATTCTCTACTCATATTTATCTACCTATTATTTTATTTTTTTATTATTATTTTTGGGTGAGAAAGAGTCCCACTGAGTAAATTGTGTTCTGCATTATTTTACTAGACTTGGTAGCCAGAGTTATAACCAATTCCTCAATCTGTTACAATGAACCTATGGGGTAAGATATAAGATTTTTCTGGAAACATAGGTTAGGTAGAAAAAAGGTTGGGCAGATCTTATCAGGTTTGGAACGTCTCTGTTTACCAAAGGCCTTAAAGGTGGAATGGTGGTGGTTTATTTTGAGCGGTCCCTGCAGATATTTTTTAAATGCTCAACTTGGATTCAATGAATTATCTATTAGATGCAACTGAGCACTCAACTGAGATGAGTGTAACAGATTCTATTAAATCTAACCCTAAATTTAGCCCCGACCCTAAACCTTAACCCTAATGCTGTTGATAATTAATTTAGTTTCACCATATAGTTTGCTAGCAATCCCAGGATCTGTATGTAATCTCAAAATAAAGTGTGACTCACCCCAAGCACAAAACTGAGGCTGCTAAAGAGGCCTTTTAATCGTGTACAATTCAAATTATTTTGTCTTTCCTCTTTCTCCTGTGGTCCCTCTCGCTATTTCTGTTTCTATATTTGTTTCCCCTCTTTGTCTCTAGTTCTCCCTCTCTCTCTTTCCTTCCGATCGTGAATTCGACATCTTTCAAGCCTCCCATTATGCTCTGTTTCAGCCACTCTTCGCTCTTCCCTTATTGTTTTGCGAGCGCGGATGTTGATGAAAGCTCCTGTCCAAGTGCGCGCAGTATTGATGGTGTAGAATAATGCCCGAGTCAGGCCCCTTTTTTTAAAATTTATTACCGAGAGCTATTTTCCTTCCTGCCACCACTGTCCATTAACACATGGCTGAAGATGCGCATCGGATGAACACGATTTTAAGCACTAGTGACAGAGGCGCGCATGTGCAGCGGCGTCGATGTACATCATCATGACACGTGTGGTGCTGCACGAGCTAGAGGTTTAACCCCGTCCCATTAAATATGACTCCCAATACAAAGCCACGGCTGTTGTTTTTGGCCTCTCGAATGTGCCAGGCGTTTCACTACATAAGGTTTAAGCCCAGAGGCGACAGATTTAGCCTGATTATGGCTGGATTTCAGAGAGGATTACAGATTACAAGGCCTACAAGTTGGTAAGTAAACAGATAAAGCCGCCATTAGTAGCCACCCCAACTACAAGCATGCAAAATGGACCCCTCAGCCCGGATAGCTGGCCCCAAGCTGACGTCTGGGCAACACTCTCTGTCCTGGTGGTGTTAAAACATCTGGTCGGACAGTTTACGTTTCACTGAAGGCAGCAGACCTAATGGATTTTTCTTGCCCACTGGAAAACAAAGCAGTGTGTCCACCCACAAAAACAAGCTCTCCAGGGACTACTGTTTATTAATGGATTATCTGAAAGGACATTTACAGCTATGACGGGTTTGCTTTCAAGAAGAATTGATGATCGGACGCATTAGTGGGTCAATAATATAGAGACCATGGATTTCAGCAAGTTCCCTAAAGCGTGTAAAATGGCCGGGTGCATTACTAGGACTGAAGTTATTTGGCTTGGACAGTACAGGGTTACACTCTAACCCTGGGTAAAATGTTTAGGTTCAGATAGAACCTGCTTTTGGTTATTTTCTTATATATTTCTCATGGTAACATCAGCTCTGAAGTTTGACAGCAATCGGAAGATTTGTACCATGAAGCTTAACTCATGTTTTGTTTTTTACTTACTGAATATTGTTCATAAGTCAGAGCATTTACAACTGTATTATCTCTGTCATCCACTTGGTGTCAATTACAGCATTATAAACAATTTACAGCCAAAGTTAGCCAGTGTCCAAATGGTGGTACAGTTGTCACACACTGGGATTATCTTTAGCACAACAACTAAGACCCCCAAAGAAAAACAATGAGACAACTCCATATCCTGCCATGTATATTTATAACAGTAAATATATAACAGTTCACACACTGTGAGGTTTTTATGCACAGGATAATCAGAAACATATTGTAAATGTTGTGTAAATAGTATGTTTAAATGTTATTGTGGTATTAGCTCTTACACATTGAGGTTACAAGTACATTTTCATTTCACACTGAATTTGAATAAAATATTGTATGTGTAATAACTGTTACACTTAACAGTAAGTTGTATTACAGGACTCAGCAGTTCTAATGGTCAGGGGAAGTTTGTCCCATCACTTAGGTGCCAAAACCAGGAAGAGTATTGATGAATGTCTTCGACTTTTGAAAAGGGGAGGTGGGGTCATTTGAAGCCTCAAACTTGCTCAAATACTTTTAGATTAAAAAAAAATGTTAGGTAGAGACTCTCGACCACAAATGTACAGATCTATGTACACTATCAAAGCAGTGCTTTTTAATGGTTTCGCTCGGTAGGCATACTCCAGCGCATCAGATTTAAGATGAAACAGTGACAACAGGCCTACTTTCGAAGCAACTGTGGAGTTTTTTGGGGTGGAATATTTTTGTCAGTCAACCCACCTGAATCCCAAATAGCAAGCATTTCACCTACTGAAGACAAGTCTGAATGCAAAAACAAGCAGTAAGTGAAAAAGGCTGCACTGCAGGCCTGGCAGGGCTTCTGCAGGGAATACATTCAGCAGGTGGTGATGTTAAAGGGTCACAGACTTCAGGCAGTTATCAGTTGCAATGGATTTGTGACCAACTATATGCAGCAGTGCTAGAAAATGTGTTAAGCCTTTAGATTCTCCATAATTTGACACTTAAACAAATGATCAGAATCATAACAAAGGATTAAGAGAGCCTACAAAAACAAATGGCACAAACAGTTTTGCATTTCTTTATTCAACAGAGTGATCTCAAATGAAATATCTTTGTGGGCAAAAGCATGTAAACGTCTAGGATTATCAGTTTGGAACAGAGGTTAAATAGAAAAATCTTCACCACTGTTTCCCTTCCCAGAAGCTGCTGTCCAACAAAAGCCCTCCAAGAGCAATGCCTATAATATTCTGTGAGATCACAAAGAACCACAGGGTAACATCTTAGCAAGTGCAAGAGAGGTCTGTAGGTTCTAAGGTCAGTGTTTATGAGTCTACAATGTCTGGAATGATTTCAGGGTGGAGGCCACTGCTCTCCAGGAAGAACATTGCTACCTGTTTGAAGTTTCCTAAAGACAGAAAACTCATGAAATAATATTATTTGGACTGATATGATTGGACTTTATAGCTTTGATAAGAAACGTTAAGTTTGGCAAAAACTGAACACTGTATCCTAGCAGAAGAACCTCATCATTGGTGCTGTTTTGATGTCACTGGACCAGGACAGCTTTCTGTTGCTGGAATGTATCAGGAAATTCTATAGGAGCACGCCAGCTGAAGCTACACACAAACTCACTGGTCAGCTGACCAGTTTGAAGCAGAAAAAATGCTTCTGCTCTTCTCTTTTAAGAATGAGGTAAATGGAGCGGAGTGGGGTGAGTTTTCATTTATTTGTGATTGGTGAGTGAACTGGCACAAAAGTCCACATTCTACTGACTTTGATCTGTGGTTCATATGGGTGTTACGCAGAGGAGCAATACATAATCAATAATCTCACTCCAGTCTCCTGAAAATCTTGCTCGTCACCGCAAAAAAGTTGGCAACACTATTAAGCTGTTTTTTTAAAACTTTTTTTACATTCATAGAATCTGCATTCAAGGGGCATCCAATTTTTTATAGCCTAGGCCCCCAGACTGCTTAATGTAGCCCTGACTTATTGGACCTTTTTGACCTATTTGAACTAGGCCAGACGATTGACTGTGGTCAGAGAGTCTGATGAATTTCATGACTCAACATGGCCAAGAATCCTGTGTTTTACAGGAAAGGGCCATTTGACATTTTTGTATGACGTAAATGGGCAGCGGTTCTTGAACAACAAAAACAGACTCAAGTGAAACAAACATGTGATATCTAGTTAATACATTATAAAACTTTTGGATATCTTTTAAAGACATGATGCTGTGAATTTCACTTGTTTTTTAGTCCAGTGATTATCTTGCTCCCCGAAGACTCATTATACCACAGGCGGTTCTGACATTAAAATGCAACTGGCTGAGAGGCATTCAATGAGTGACAGAGTCTCCTGATGACGGCACTCAGACCAAAACCCTTTTAGTGTCAGTCCGATTACTCACCTTTGGCCCATGTCTTCAGGACCCTTTTGGCAAAATTTCACGGTATAGCCAGGGCAAGGAAACGTATACACATGGCTGTGCCAATGAGAATGGGTGAAATTCCAAAGGCTGTGGCCTTGCAGCTGTTAATTAGTGAATTTTGCTCCCCAGCACTAACGAGACTATGCATAAGAGGAGTTTCTGTATTATGTGGTATATTCTAACTGCAAGTTACATTTTGTGCTTTAACCTTATTGCTTCATTTCTAATTTAGTATGTGGTGTCAAGGTCAAATAATAAAATAAATGAAAAAATATTAATAATATAGACCTCTTGATTCACAGGCCAATGAGAACCTTGAACCTTTCCAAACACCTACACCTTGGTGCAGTAGGTATTGTAGAAAAAAGTTATCATGTTTTCCCTTTATAGACCATATTACTATTACATTGCTCCACAAGGTAGCTTCCACACCTTGTTGCTTAATTTCTAATTGAATATGCTGGGCTATAGAGCCAAAGTGTCAAAAAAGTATGTCACTACATTCATAAAGACTGCACTGTACACTGTCAAGGTCAAATAAGAAAATGAATGAAAAAGTATTAATAATAAAGGCCTCCTGATTCACAGGTTAATGATAACCTTGAACCATTCCAAACACCTACACCTTGGTGCAGTAGCCATTGTAGAAAATAAGTTATCAAATTTTCCTTTTATAGTCCTTTTTACTATTACATTGCTCCGCAAGGTAGCTTCCACATCCTCTGCGGGTTGATACGAATCCCTAGCGACCAAGAGTCTTAAGACAACCTCCTAAGGAACAGACATGCCAAACAAACACTAGTGGTGGTTAAGGATCCTTCTTCGTGCTGTTGTTAGAGCATTTGTCCATAAAACTGACGGATTGACTTTCCTTGCGAACCCCAGCTGGCATATAAAGAGAAGGCCTACAAATGCTCCGCTGGTGTGGTGATTGAGAGCTCGACTGTTTATTGCTGTTGTTGTTGCATGTTGGCGGGTGAATTGCGCTTTCAACACAGAAGGCGAAGGGTGGCTGGCAGATAGATAGTTTATTTCAAATATGGGAGATTCATTAATCAAGCGTCTGTGAGCAAGCATGCCATCTGTTTCGTTAACCTTAACTACTTTCTCCTTTCCTGTTTCTCTGTGTCTCTCCAACACACTAAATATTCATGCCTAAGAAACCCTGTTGGAACTAGTTCAGTTTTACCTGGGGATGGGAGGAACTGTAGTGTAAGTGATGCTGATGAGACAGTAACAACTGCAGAGTGATTTAATCCAGTATGACTCCAGGGTGCGTGTAGTTTTTACAGACTGAGAGAAATAGTTTTGGAATGTTTTAGTCCATTATGAATCTGCAGTGTGTGTGGCCTTTACAGTCTAACAGTAGTAATCGAGGAGTGATTTTAATCTAGTATGAATCTGCAGTGTGTGTAGTTTTACAGTCTGACAGGAATAACTGGAGTTAATTGTATGTATGTGCAGTAAGTGTAAGTGTTGCGTGTGTTTGAGTGTGTGTGTGTGTGTGTGTGTGTGTGTGTGTGTGTGCATTTAAACAATCTTACCCCAGTAATTGTGGAGAAGTTTTAATCCATTATAAATTTGCAGTGTGGTACAGTCTGGTACTATTAACTGTAGAGTGTTTGTAATCCAGTATGAATCTGCAGTGTGTGCAGTAGAATTTGCAGTCTTACAATAATTATTGAGAAGTAATGTTATTCCAGTATGAATCTGCAGTGTGTGTAGTTTTACTGTCTAACAGTGATAATTGTAGTGATTTTAATCCAGTATGTATGTGCAGTATGAGTGTTACATGTGTGTGTGTGTGTTTGTGTATGTGTGTGTGCACGTTTAAACAGTCTGACAGTAATTGTGAAGAGATTTGAATCCATTATGAATTTGCGGTGTGAGTAATTTTACATTACTAATAACTGTAGAGTGTTTGTAATCCAGTATGAATCTGCAGTGTGTGCAGTAGAATTTTCAGTCTAAAAGTAATAATTATGGGGTGATTTTAATAAATTGCAGTATTTTTACAGTCCGATAACTGTAGAGTGAATAGCCTTCTGTAATTAGCTGAACCAGTCGCATCCGCACTGATGTAGAGGCAAGCAAGACATTCTCTGTC
This sequence comes from Brycinus macrolepidotus, assembly GCA_037974445.1. Classification (NCBI taxonomy): domain Eukaryota; kingdom Metazoa; phylum Chordata; class Actinopteri; order Characiformes; family Alestidae; genus Brycinus; species Brycinus macrolepidotus. Next base: position 31,585,613 of record JBBPCZ010000042.1, read on the forward strand.
ATTTCTATTCTATTTGAGCACTCGTACTGAGAACTAGGCAGAGGTTTTGAACCAATTTGAAATGCACTTTCTCTGCATCATCGTGTATTAGATTCAGTTTGCTCCAGTCTGAATTACTGGCACCTCTGCTTCTGACACAGAAATACTGATTACATGTGCCTTAATCCTATAATCCTATCTATATACCTCATGGAATTTTTCTGAAAACAGCACATACTTTCTTGGCATGCAGATTGCTTGTAACACTTTAAAAAAGAAACTAGAAAAATAATTTTTATGACGATATTAATCAACTCTTAACTAACTTACAAGCCATCACTTTTTTAGATGTCCAGAAGTCTAACTGAATGGGTTGTACTTGGTCAGTTTCACCAAATCACTGAATATATCAACATGCTTGATATCTGACATGAGGTAGAAATGGGCATTTCAGTCAAATTTGATATGAAAAAAACAACAAGCTTTCCATAAAAACGGAATTGTGTTTCAGAAATTACAGAAAACACACAATCAAACGTCTATAATTTTTTAGTTTGAATTTTTTTTCCTCATTTTCATTGTGGAACGCCTACTTTTTGCAAGTCCACAATTGTTTCCTGTCTGAATATCCCAGTTCTGACAGAACTATGTCATGTTAGGGGACAAAAATGCATTCTGATTTGTCAGGTTGACTTCAGTAAGACTCAGTAAGACTAATACTTTTGGTGGATACAATATGTATGCTATTAAACCTTTTACCCCTGAAGTGCCCTCTGTATCTACAGGTTGCTGACGGTACCAAGTATGGAATATGTGGAGGTCTGCAGGGCTTAGAGCGCATTTTGGAACAGCTCCTGAATGCATCCTCTGTGAACTGGGTATGACCATTCAATTTGGGAATTTGGGAAAATTTCACAGATACTTTATCTAGTGTGAATTGACAAGTCAGATCTTTTTTATAAATTACATTACAGAACTGCCTCTGGTAAAAAATAATTCAGCTCAAATAGCCAAGTCTGATAACACGACATGAGGGTTTTTAATATTTAAATAATCTGCTCACAGCTTTTGATCATTGTCTTTGTCCTCAAGGACTAAGGAATCCACACTCACTTGAACATTGTCTAGCTCATCATCGCTGTGGGGTGAACCGTAAGTAAAGTAAAGTAAAGTGGCTCCTTATAGTCACGGGTGAACACATCACAGCACAGCACACAGTGTGAACAATGTGCAATTCTTTCTCTGCATTTAACCCATTTAACCCATTTAACCCATTCACTAAGTGAAGCAGGGGGCTGCCACCAAGGAGGGACGCCCAGGGAGCAGTGTGTGGGGACGGTACCTTGCTCAAGGGTACATCAGTGGTGTCAGTAGCACTCCAGGGATTCAAACCCATGACCTTCTGATCTCAGGGTGAACTCCCTAATCACTAGGTCACCAGCTAACCAGGCGAGTGGGACCCCCTAAAAAATAGGGCTCCCAGTGGCCACTCCTGTAGACCCCTTAAACATCCCTTAAAGACAGCACACTGCCACTACACACAGTAAAACCTCTAAGTGAGACCCGTTCTAGCTACCTATCACTTCTCCATGACATGGTACCAGCTCGACTTGACTCACCTTTTTGGATTTTTCTGAAATCTCTACTCAGAATTTTTCCACTTTTGTTTGCTCAGTGCAGCTATGGCATCTAAGTGAAATACAATAGCAACAGTACAGAAATATAATAAAGAATTAAAATCAAGAATGAGTGATATTGATAATGATGATAATCACCCACCTTTCAATTAACATTTGTAAACTCAATTAATCAATTAATCACCTCCGTCTATTGCACACCAAGGTAACTGGCTTCCACCTGTGATCACCTTTAATCATTTTGATTAGTTTAGCATAAAATAGCTATTAGTAGAACGTTCCAGTGCTTGTTGGTGTCCCTGAAAGCAAACAATCCACTGTGGGTGGTAAAGCACTTTGGAAAGATCTCAGGGATAAAGGAGATGGATACAAAAAGATTTTAAAGGCTTTATTAATCCCTAGGAGCACAGTAAAGCCCATAATTAAGAAGTTATTAAGAATATAATGAACTCTCTCTGATTCAGAACTCTCTCTGAATCAGGACGACCCTCCAAACCGGACAGCAGAGAGAGGAGGAAACTGGTCGGAGAGGCTATTATGAGTCCATTGGCAACTTTGAAGGAACTTTGAACTTTGTGGGGGTGGTTTTCTTTAGCAGGGACTGGGGCACTTTTCAAGGTAGAAGGAAAATGTATGCAGCAAAATACTGCCAAATTATTGAGCAAAATTTGCTTCCCTCTGCCAGAGAGCTGAAGATGAGAAGAAGGTTCACCTTTCAACATGACAATGACCCGAAGCACATAGTCAAATTGACCACACTGTGGCTGGAGTGAGAAAAAGGTGAATGTTCTTGAGAGTCAGAGCCCAGACTTAAACCCTATAAAAACTTGTGAAATGACGTGAAGATGACAGTCCAATAGCGGTCACCATCCAATTTGACTGAGTTTGAACAGTTCTATGAAGAAGAGTGAGCAAATATTGCTCAGGCTAGATATTCAAAGTTGCTTGAGAAGTATCCAAACAGTAAAGATATCTCATTATGTTTTCATCAACCCAATGATTTGGCTTCTAAATTTATTGCAGTTATTGGTGCACTTCGTTTTTCATGTCTATTAAAGTCATAAATGGCTATGAATAGATGCCAAACGCCAGGCTTATGCCAAGATCAGACTACACAATATTTTTGTCTTTCACAATGGTCCCTATGTCAAATTAGCTAATCATAATGCCATAAATTCTAGCTGTGTCTTGGCCGGGAGACTGCAACACTGAAGGACATGACCTCGATCAATTAGCGCTGACAAACGTGCACGAGTTCATAGGTCGATAGGGAGGAGGGTCAGATATGCGCTGTGTGTGGTGCTGGTTGTGTTATGCTTGGAAAATAAAAATATCTCGCTGCTCACTGGGTTGCTGAAGTGCCTACACTATTTCTCTCCAACGTTTTTCTGTTTTTGATCTGTCATAATACTCCCTCGAGTAGGTGTCAGAGAGGCAGGAGAATTGTTGCCACAGCTCACCGAACCTGTCCTGGGTTTCGTTATTCCAAGCAGCAACAGCAGCATTCCTCTTTATCTTCGCCATGTTTTTATACATACACTATATGGACAAAAGTATTGGGACGCCTGACTATTACACCAACAGGGACTTCACCAACTGACATTGCATTCAAATACACAGACTTTAATTTGGAGTTGGTCCCCCTTTGCAGCTATACTAGCTTCCATTCTTCTTGGAAGGCTTTCCACAAGATTTTGAAGTTTCTGTGGAAATTTGTGCCCATTCATTCTGTAGAGCATTTATGAAGTCAGACACTGATGTTGGACGAGAAGGCCTGGCTCACAATC
>JBBPCZ010000042.1:31592228-31612486 GCA_037974445.1 Brycinus macrolepidotus
TATTTTTATTTGGAAATGAGGAGAAATATTGTCAGCAGTTCTTAAAAACTAAGGCAAAGCTGTTCAGTTCAACATTTGCACCTATAGAAGATAAAACCTGAGAAACTGAACATTTTTGCAGTGCTCTCTTATTTTTTTCTGGAGCTGTATGTACTGAATTCTCATTACCTGATAATATCTTTTTTCATCTAAATGTGAAGTTTTTGGGGTAATGTGGATGTAAAATCTTGAGTCACATTAGTTACATGACAAGTTTACAAAAATCGTTTGTCTGAATGTGACCCGTGCAAATGCAAAAGTGACCTTTTCAAACTACAGCTACTTCCAAATAACAGTTTGGTAGCTGAACCTGTTGCAGGGTTAAATACATTAGCTAGCTATGAAAAACTGGTTAATTAAATGAATTAAACGAACATTCTGTAAACATTTCCCATGGAAAAATACCCCCTGAAACCTAAAGAAGTAAAAATACCACCAGACTGTCTCATTAAACCATTTAAATGATGCTGCTGCCCAAGGCCCTGTAGCATTAATCTATATATTTATTATTTTATTACATCTATTGATGATAATTATGCCAGGAAATCAAGCAAGAAAGCTTACAACTTGAATGTAGCCTATACTAATGCTATTTCAGTTACATTCTTTCTTGTTAAAGCTGATATTGCCACACTGCCATGCTGTTGCTTGCAATGCATTAGAACAACTTAAGGAAGAAAAAATGCATCAGTGCATTCAATTTGCATTATGTGGCATATGGTGATTTTGGTGATCAGAGTGAGAATGACTAATGTTCTTCCTCTGGTGCAATAGCGCGGTCTATCGGTTCAACACCCACAGTCTAATTTAAGCACTGTGACAATCTCATTTTAATATAAAAGATAAACATCACATTTACATCAGCGGCTCACGCCCTAGCCCAAGTGTACAGCCCACCGTTCCCACCGGAGTATGCACTTCCTCCTCTATGATGACGGTTCAATTTCGTGTCTCTATACATTAACTCAGGCCGCATCCCCAAACAGCACTGCAGCCTTTGCATATTCATGGACTGCCTTGCGTGAAACGCTCAATTAACCCACATAACCCAGCATCACAGAAACGGGCTGCCATAGCTCCACCCACGTTCCATTCCCGCAGAAATGTAATGGAGAGCATCTGTGATTAATTGGTGTCATGCATTATGCAATTGATAGTGTTCCTAAAGCCCCCAAAAAAAGCGTGTGGAAAGCCTCACACAGGCCCAGCGCTGTTCACATAAATGCAGATTCCGCCGCTACTGATTGATTTGTTTATGGGTATCTACGCTCAGCCACATAGACTCCAAGGAGGACATTTCTGAAAGAGTCAACCCAGGGCGTATTAGAGAGCCTAAAGCTTCCCATTGATCCTGTTGTCATTTGTTGGATAGAAAAGTGCTTTCATGATATGCTACCCTCTAGCATATTTTTCCATCTGAACGTAATGTAACCAAAATAGCTTGCTCAGCCCAGCTCGGTAAACAACCGCTTAGAGATGAATCTTAAAAGCTTTTATATGTGCATTTTACCATCGGGGACTCTAAACTGCGTAGGACTGAAGAGCAAATGTTTTCCTTCTGATGTGTACAAACACAGTCACAGGGGTACAGTTAAGGACCCCAGGACTTAAAGCAGGGAGGGACATCATGCACCAAAATAATATGTAGACCAGAATATGAAACACAATTCAATTAATTCCTGTGCCTTTTGTGTAAAGCAATCACTTAAATATAAAAAAATAATGTTGATACATTAATAGTTTGTAACTAACATCCCAATGGATCTCTTTTTTTATTTGGTCATATTAAGCAGGATTCATTATATCATAGCATTTAAAAAACATTTGGATTACACTCCACAGAAGGCCAACATTTGTAAAGCTACATGACATCAGCCATTCATAACACTCATAAGCCTTTTATGACAACTGATATAAACTTTTATAAATGCTTATTTCAGTAAGCGCTAGTTGTCATACAGGCTTGTTTGTCTACTTTAATGTTATTTCTCCTCTGAAAGCGTTATGATGGAAATTCATTCATTCATTTTCTGTAACCGCTTAATCCTCACTAGGGTCGCGGGTACTCGGAGCCTATCCCGGGGTCAGTGGGCGAGAGGCAGGGACTCAACCTGGGCGGGGCGCCAGCCCACCGCAGGGTTCACACACACACACACACACACACCATTCACTCACACACTCACACCAACGGTTAATTTAGAATCACCAATTCACCTGACACACATGTCTTTGGACTGTGGGAGAAACCCGGAGACCCCGGAGGAAACCCACACCCCCGAGGAGAACATGCAAACTCCACCCACACAAGAATTCGACCCCCCAACCCTGTAGGTGTGAGGCAGCAGCGCTACCCACTGCGCCACCGTGGGGCCCTATGATGGACATTTGTTTTAATAAGCCTTTATAAATGTCTGTATAGGTTTATGTCAGTTGTCATGAAAGGCTTATGTAAGTGTCATATAGCCTTACGAACACTGACCATCAGTGAAGTGTAACCATTTTTGTTTTCCTGTACTCTTCCATATTACAACCCACCTTAACTATAATGATCATATCACCATGCACCATTGCCAGATAGTGGAAATATTGACCAATTCTATCATGTTGTGCTTCACTTATGGCATTAAAGGAACCATAAATTGTGCAATGCCATTGTAGAACCAGTTTTGGGTTCATAAAAACTATTTTTTTCTGAGAAGTGTTTATTCTAATGAGATGTGAGAGTATGAAGAACATTGTTTTGAAGCATAAAGGACCTCCACATTATATGAAGGTACTAGAAAGAACCATCAGGACATCAGTAAACTACCAAGACTGAGGAACAAAATCACAGGGATAATAAAGGTTAAATGATGCCAGACTAGGCAAAGACACACTGAGACACAGAGATACTAATACATGAGACAAGACTAGAAATGCCTGGACAGGAGGGATAACATACTACAAACAGGTTATGACTCTAAGGAGACAGGGCTAGGGTGAAGACAAGGAACCACAACAAAAACAAAAGTACATTGTCACAAGCACACGGGAAACCTAAGCAAAAAACAGACGAGGAACAGACAAGACAAGAGGCCAGTGCCTCTAGGGCTAGCGTTACTGTTCCACTCAGAAATATCCGGTATATGTTGAAGTTCAAATTTGTTTAAAGTGGCAAAAATCTGAATTTCTGCTATAATTTGGCACAGACAAAACATTTTCAGTGCTGTGTTAATGCAAAAACCTGATCTTTCCAATCAGATCCGAGACACTTTCTGTTGCAGTCCTAAATCAAATACATAATTGTGGTCATGCACCTTAATAAAAGGGATTAAAAATTGGAATTGAACCATTTTCCCACTGTGTACGCATATTGCCCCCGCACATATTACTTACCATTCAGTGTCAGCAGTATTGCCAGTGTGGCTGACTTGAAGTTAGTGCCAATAAAAGGTTTTTTCACTTTCGTACTCTAATCATGAACAGCTGAGAGCTGTTTAGAGTAAATTATTCATTCAGTCAGTCATCATTATATCTTAAACTCAAATAACAAGCTTAAATGTGTTCGCTTCATTCCAGCAATACCAAACTGTTAGCTAGCAGGCATTCTATGAGAGTAGTAGAGCACGATGGAAGACAAAAAGGAGAGCAGCAGAAAACATTATGTTTGTTATACAACTTGCATTTGGGCTCCATGGGCATGGTCAAATCAAAGTTGAATACAAAATACACACACACATGGTCTCCCAATATCTATAGGGCTCCTTTAATCTCCTAAAGGCCTATATCTATAGGGCATATGACACTAGTGGGTTTAGGGCTTTTATAGAGCTGGGCAGTTTGGTAATATTTGTCTCACAATAATTTCATCACAGTATTTCTCAATATGCTTTTCTGATGCTGTCAATATTTAAGAAACACTGCCCAACTGCATGTTTCATTAAAACTGAGCATAATTAGGCCTTATTAATTGGATTTTGTGCAATGTTTGAAACACTGAGGAAAAATCATTTCCATTCATAGTTTTTGATAGTAGTTTTTAAACGTGGCTCGACAGGTTTTTGTCTTTTGAGATTAAAAGAATAACGTATATTATATTTTGCCATATCACTGACTCCTAATCACTTTCACACACAGTGTGAGCCGTCAAGGCAGAAAGATCAGAGCAGAGAAAGGAACAAGGCTTGTAATGCTCATGAAAGTGTTCTCTACGAATTAGTCAGTAATTCCTTTACAAATGTTTCAGACTACTCACATGAAAAGTACTAGCCACCAGCTACTGTTTGACAATGTGTTGCTGGCTGGCTTTATGCTCTACTGCATACTGTAGGCAGCTACACTGTGAAGTAAGAGGTAAAAAGTGGTGCATTGGATTTACTGTATTCAAATGTGTACATTTGCCCCTGCCATCAGAAGGTTGTGGGTTCAAATCCCAGGACTGCTAGTGGCACCTCTGAGGTTCCCTTTAGCAAGGTACCCTTCCCACACACTGCTCCCTGGGTGCTGCATTCCTGGCTGCCCGCTGCTTCACTTGGTGAATGGGTTAAATGGGTTAAATACAGAGAATGAATTTTGTGCTGTTTACATTGTGTGCTGTGGTGTGTTCACGTATGACAAATGGATACTTTACATCATTACTACGTACAATATATCCTCATAACAGATAGATACAGAAAGAGAGATAATCTGTTAATATGATGTATGTAGTAATGATGTAAAGTGTCCATTTTTCATACGTGAACACACCATATACTATATATATGTGTGTGTGTGTATATATATATATATATATATATATATATATATATACTGTATAGGTACAGTGATTTACTGCAACATGTGCAACGATACATGTGGATACAGTATATAACACAAAGAGAGTTTGTGTAATTCTAACAAACTTTAAAGTCATTATTTGGTATGACCACTGTTAAGACCAATTCACAGCCTGAACTTCCTTAGGTAAGCTTTATTGTCATTTCTTTAAGTAGCCATCAGAAGTAGTTCTCCAGGCTTCTTCAAGGACATTTCAAAGTATTGGGTGCCTATTGTTCCATCAAGATGATCCTACACTGCTTGAATAATGTTGAGATCTGGACTTTGGGTAGACCAATCCATGACTGATAGAGTTCCATCATATTATACTTTGACTACATTGTCAGTGTGTTTGGGATCGTTGTCATGCTGAAAAATGAAGCCGTTGCATATATATTATTCATGTGGAGTCAGATCAAATCAGTTCAGTGCTCTCAGAATTAAGATCTAAGTAAGGTTTTATTACTCTCTGAAAACAACTAACTAGGTACAGTCTCTGACTGAACACGCTGAGAATGATGTGCATGCTTTCTTTCACAAAATTTGTCTATTGTTTTTCAGACCATCTTCCTGCAAGACAACGCCATTGGTCAAATCAGAGTAGAGGACTTGACTGGCTTGGGCTGCCTGCACTACCTTTACTTACAGAACAACAGCATTTCGGTCCTGGAGCCTGGAGCCTTCGTGAGCATGGGCCAACTACTGGAGCTTGCCCTGAATGGGAACCGGCTTCACCTAATCTCTGCTGATGTCTTCCGCGGGCTGGAGCACCTGCGCATCCTGTACCTGGCAGGAAACCAGATCACTCGGCTGGAGGATTACACCTTTCGTGGACTGCAGGTGTGTTTGCTTCTTCATTCTTGAGATCCAGCCATTGTTGTACCACCTGGATCCATTGGTCTTTCACAGAATAATTTAACTGTTAGCTGTGATGGCACGACCACTGTCATCCGACAGCAGCAAACAGCGCCTCTTCACAGGCTGGTTAACTTGGTTGCTAGAAGAACTGAAATAAAATGGCAAAAGGGTAACTATGTGAAAATGAAAAGTGAAAATGAAATTTCTCAGTAAATGATTGCATTAAGGAAAGTACTCATTTCAGTGAAAACGATTATGAAGATACTGATGATAAAGCCGGTGATACTGAAAACAGTGATTTTAAGGACATGATAATGATGAAGATGATGAAGATGATGATGATGAGTGTGATGAGTCATGTTTTTTATGGAAATAATGGTGACAGTAATGTGATGATGGCGATGATTTCATTTATGGCAAACTTAATGATAACCATGAGATGTGGATGATAATGAGAGATACTTTCTTGCACCTAGCGTCTGCAGGAGTTGCACTTGCAGGAGAACACGATGGAGGTGCTGGACGAGCAGGCTCTGGTGGGCCTGTCCTCTCTGGCTCTGCTGGACCTCAGCAGAAACAACTTGAAGACCCTCAGTCCCGCCATACTCAGACCCCTCATTAGCCTACAGGTGCTCCGCATCACAGGTACTTTCATACACACACACACACACACACACACACACACATATACAGGTGGGATAAAAGGGATAGGATTAGGGTGATGAAACCTGAAGGTAAAAAGAAAGGTATTGGAAGGATTTCAGATTTTAAATGCAAACTGAAGTAATACGGGATGTAAGGATGGTGAAAGAGAAAAAGCGCGGATGGTAAGGAGAGCTCAGAGAAGAGCCTGGAGGAACAGAGCAAGGAGGGAGGTAGAGCACAGAGAGGTTAAAGAAACAGTGTGAGGGAAAGACGGATTAGAGAGTATCAAAAGGATTCCAAATCAAAAGGAAGAAAAGGACATAAAGCGAGAGCACAGGACAATGGCTTTGAAGTTACAGCAATTCAGTGTGGAGGGATTTAGAGATGAGAGACTCTCCCGGTCTGTTGTCCTCCTCCATGTCCTATTCCTCCTTCTCATGTTCTTTTGTCCCTGCTGCTAGTGGCCAATTGCTTGCTAAATACCCATCTAAATACCTCTTCCCTCTTTCTATCCCTCTCTCTCTCTTGCATTCCATTTAATCTCTTTAATGCTTTTCCTTTTCCACACATTTCTATCCCTTCCTCTCTCTGTTGGTCAGATAATCCATGGCGCTGTGACTGTGCCCTCCACTGGCTTCGCAGCTGGATAAATGAAGAGGGCCAGCGGCTTCTGAGCTCAGCTGAGCGGAGGTTGCTTTGTGCAGAGCCTCCACGCCTCTCTCACCTCAGTCTGGTGGAGGTTCCGGCCAACAGCCTGGTGTGCATCCCACCTGCCGTGCAGCTGGAGCCCAGCCACCTGACAGTGCGATTAGGAGAGAGCCTGAGAGTGTCCTGCCAGGCCTCAGGGTACCCTCAGCCCCAGGTCACCTGGAGGAAGGCATCCCATGGCAAAGCCCAGCTGTCTCCACGAGGGCTGGTGCAGGAAGTGGGGATGGAAGGGGACGTCAGAGGTGGCGGAAAGGTGGTGACAGCCAGGCCTAGTGGTAACGGGGGAACCATAGGTGGCCGGAGTTCAACTCGAGGAATGGAGGATAATGGAGATAGGGACAACTTTGATCCAGATACGGGTAGCGGGATGCTGTTTCTGAGCAACGTGACTGTCGCCCATGCAGGACGTTATGAGTGTGAGGCTTGGAATCCAGGTGGAGTTGCTCGAGTGACCTTCCACCTATCTGTCAACATGTCTTCTTCATCGTCATCCTCAGCCGTCTGGCCTCGTCTGCACTCCTCATCTTCCTCTTCCTCCTCTTCTTCCTCAAACTACCACCCATCCTCAGGGGATGTCAGCCAGGAGCCTCTTTACGAGCTTGAGAGCATGGATTTCAATGCCCTGGGCACTGCCACTCAGACAGCCATCGCTGTTGGCATCTCTCTTCTTGCTCTGACCGCACTGCTATTGCTCTGCATGATCTACAGCCGCCACCGTCAGCGGCAGAAAGAGGAGGGTGGTGGCTATGGACCAAGCAAGGAGGAGTCCATCCTCTATGTCAACGACTATTCCGATGGACCCACCACCTTTGCACAGCTTGAGGAGTACCGGGATGAACGAGGCCATGAGATGTACGTGCTGAACCGTGCCAAGCCTGTGTTGCCCCTACCACCTGTCCCAGGCCAGCAGGGGTTGCGGCAGTCCAACGAGTCGCTCCAATGCCAAGGGCTCCTGACCCCAGTTAGAGTAGCAGGCATTGGTCCCCGTCGGGCTCCTGCAGAGGGTGGTGAGGGACCCCCACCAGACCCAGAGGGACTATTCATCAACCAAAGTCTGCTGTTTGATACACAGATTGCCTACGAGATCCACTGCTGAGGAGTAACAGCATGGGAAAGTTGAGAGAGGAAGGTCCAGAAAGCCAGTTAAAGAAAATCTTATTGGCTTCCCATGAAACTTGGTGTGAGAGCTGCTCCACAGCAGGATCTCCTGGTAAGGTCTGAGGATACTCTGCTTATTTCTGTTTTTGTTCTGAGAGCAAAAAATGCTTATTATTAGATAAAAAGAAGAACACAAAGGTTGCACGAAAGACTCAGGTGGCTTAGAACTAAGTGATGGAAATTCCTTTGACACGACACTTTAGAATCCAACACCTTCAAAAGGACGGGTCATATAAACCAACCAAAAAAGAGGAGAAGTATTGTACATTTTCTTTTTTTTATGCCTTGGAATCGGGCAGGAATCTCAGTCAGACACTGACCTACTTTTCTGAGAGCTGAGGTTAAAATACTGGAGGATATTTTTCAGATTGTGTACCTCTGTGTCAAACTTCTTTGTTTTTTCTTTTCTGCTTCTGCCAGCCAGTGTGAATAGCTCGGATGTCCGTCCTCATTGCCCATTCAAGCGCTTTCTTCACATTTTTGAGACTCTTTCTTTTTGCTTTTTTGTACTCATTCTCATGCATATGAGAGAGGCAGAGGGGCCAGCAGAAAACCCACAAGAGGAGTTATGTCTTTATTTGTGATAGTCACAAAGAAAGTGAAATATCTGGACTATATCCTCTCCCACGCTTGACCTCTATTTGAATAACACTGTGAAAACAAAAGCCCTAGACACTAGAACTTCAGACTGGTTACCGGTAACATTTCTACCAATGAATAGTTGTTGGAAAGTCATCAGATGACATTTGATTTGACATTATGCTGTTTTTCACTGGAGCTGAGGGTAATTGTGAGTGAGTGTGGGAGAGAATGACTAGGTTTGTACAGAAAATGCCTATTAATCACTTCAGGGTACAAAACCACTCATCTCAAAGCCGGCGACATCTGAGGGTGTTAAGCTTCTGCTCGGTACAATAGTTTTGAATAGTATGTATTTATTTCTGTTTCTGTTTCTGTCAAATGTCTAATAAATGTGAAAAACTGTTATTGTTTTATGCAAATAAAATATGCTTTTGATCTGGCTTCAGATCTTACCTTCTTCTAAGACACGCACAGGCCGCATCCGCAGTTATCATATATTCTGGTATTGTTTTTTAAAGCAACAACTTGTTTAGATTATTTTACTGAAACCTCAGGGATGAAAGGATTTTTTTTCTCTCTGGGAACCGATTTATTTGCATCAAAATTACAGGGATGCAGCTCCAAGGGTGAATGCTTAACTGACAATTTAACACGTATTGTCATGTAAACCGTCATCCTATTTGTAGAACAAAGGATTTTCAGAGCCCAGCCAAAGAATAGTGTTTGAGCTTTTGCTGCTGTGCCACAATAAAGCCATGCCTGTCTTGTATAAGTCAGATAAACATGTCATAACGGACGCACACACCTTCATATGCTGACAGCCACTCAGGTGGGGAAATGTTCTTGTAAGGTAGCATCCAAAACAATCTTATAAGTGTTAGTGAACAGGATTGTAAGTGAAAATAATGAAATACTGCATTCCCAAGCTGCAGTTTTCACAGAGGCCGACTGTGACTGCGTCTTAATTGATGCAGAACTCAGCAGTGCAGCCGAAAACACTGGTGATTGCTTCTAAAAGCTACCAGCCCTTTCGACTTGGCAGCAAACACGATACTCATACCCTGCAGTCATCTACAAATGATTACAGCGTGGCCATAGCTTTACATAATGTTAAAGTTACTGTTTGTTATTGTCTTTTCAAGCTGTGAGACTGCACACATAAACCCTAGAGGAAAATCTGAGAGATGTTTGCTTGGAAAAGAATTTTTTTTTGGTAAGATGACTGAAGAACCCTAATGTACACTAAAAAATAAACATGAATAGAACAAATTGAGCAAAATGATGTTCTACAGTAAATCTAATTCATTCAAATCTGTTTCCAAGTCTGTTTTCTGGTTTCCTACTGAGGTATAGAATTTACAGTTTTTATGCCAACAATTCAGCATAACAACAACAACAACAACAACAATAATAATAATAGTATTGTAAAATATCCTTTTATTTATGTGTTTATTATTAATTCATTCATCGATTCATTCATTCATCCATTCATTTATTTCAAGGGCAAATAAATAAGACATTTGAATATGCAGGGTATGGAGTTTTCACTCCATATGCTGAATATTCTGTTACGGCAATATAACAGAATGGCAATATCCTTATTTATGAAATATCTTAATAACAAACAAATAAAACCAAAACATGTTCGGTACAGTTCAGTGTGATTATTGTTTAGATTTCATCATTTGCCACCACATGAACAGTCAGCAAAAGCCAGAGACTGAATGAACAGCCATCGTGACACTCTACCACTAATTGGCTATGAAGGCGAACGACCTTGGTGACAATAAAAGACTATAGAAACATATTTAAAGAGGGGTTACATGCACATGTACATCACATACTGACTTCATTTCCTCTCTGAGCTTGTATGAGCAGAAATCTGAAGACATTTTTCAAATCACTCAAACCATATGGCTAAAAAGTGAGTTTTTATCACACATCTCATGGAAACATGAGATTAGTAATTAACAACAATAGAAAAGGCAAATTTGATGGTAAATAAAAGTATGAAATTTACATAATCAAAAAATCAATACTGTTGGATACTAGTATAAGGTATAACTAGCATAAGTATACAGCATTACTCACTTTATAACTTTCATGCCTTTGGAAAAGTGAATATGACTTGTGAACAATTTTTCTTTATTATACTAAATTTAGTTGTTGGACATGAGTGGGTTGCCCTACACATTTTAGAGTTTCCACTGCTCCCAACACAGCTAATAAACTAATTAACAAGTCCTTCCTGAGGTGAACTAAGGCAGGGAAACTCTAATTACATCTAATTCTGGTTCTGGTGACTGAACACAGGGAAGGTTCAGATCCTGGCTGTATTTAGATGCACATAAAGGCCTTCTTTGGCAGGATCAAATATGTAACTACAGTGTTAGAGCTAAACTCTGAAATTATGAGAAGCAAATATATCAGGGATCCCCTACTCCAGTCCTTGAAAACTGGTGTCCAGCACAGTTTGGTAGTTTCCCTCTTCAAACACACTCACTAAACCTGGCGATTAACAGGCGAGATGGACCAGGTGTGTTTGAGCAAGGAAATCATCAATGTGTGCTGGCCCTCCAGAACTGGATTCGTGGATCCCTGCTCTACAATGTGCAGGGCAGTGGTATTAGAGTAAAAGAAAGTAAAATATGCTAGCTGGACTTTGCATCCTTTACACTGAATGCAGATGTCCATCAGTAGAGCTGTCATTTCCACCAAACCACATGCAATGAGCAGAAAAGCAGAATAAATACCACTTTAGAACAGAATACTGTTATTGTTATTTACAATGAAGCTGCAGTTTTGTCAAATTATGACATACCAATGAAAATAAGAGATTACATTCATTCGGCAGATGCTTTTATCCAAAGGGACTTATGATTTGAGGACACACTCAAGTTTCAGGACAGTGTGAGAACAAGAGGAAAGTACTAAATGCTAAACCGTAGGGAGTAGTGCAAGAAAATAGATAGATCATCTGGAGAGGAGATGCTCCAAATACTCATAAAACATCAGTTCCACTAAAGAAAAAATGATAGACACAACCACTTGTATAACAATGACTTTAATTTAAATACTAAGGCAGAAAAATGCTTTGAAATCATGCTTTGTTATTGTAAGATGTCAAGGAAGTGAAATAATCACAGGCACACAGAAACATATGTCATGTCGGGTTCTCTGTGAAGGACGCACTGCAGGACCAGCGTTAGTTTTACTGACAGAGTCTTTAATGAATCAGAACACAGGAAAGAGCTCACCGAGCTCCCAAACACAAATACTATAGTCCACACGGCTATGAGGAGGTTCCAGGAGATCCTGCACTCCTGCGTGAGAGAACCTTAGCTGGGGTACCGTCTCACAGGCGTACCAGCCTGCCGAACGAATCCTCTGAACCACTGCGGAGGTCACAATAGAAAAACACCTCCCGCCTGTACATGCAGACACACGTTAGATACTTCTACAAAGACACATACGAACCCGACCATGAGCACAGCAGAGTGCTGGCTGTTGGTTGGGGATAAGGGTATGGGTGACCACGCGTCGTTGCTCTGTCACGGCAGTGCTTTTAAACCTAGACTTAACATAAAACACATGGACATGTCATCAGGTGCCTAGCAACCCAGCTAATGTGCTCACTACTAACACCTGGGTTGTAGACTCCTGATGACATGCAGAACACAAGCAGCCTAAAACAAAACTTAAACTAATGGCGACCTCTAGTGGCCGTAACATAGAATTTTAGTTTTTCTGTTTTAAATGTCCTGTGTTCGAGCTTTGAGTTGAATAAAATATTGAATATTTTATCTTGCAAGTAAAAAAAATACATTTTCACATGGCAGAGTCATTTCCACCACCATATCCATTCGAGGAATTTGTTTTTAAAACAGGTTATATGTAAATAACCTTAAACAAGTTGCCAGTATGTTGTTTAAAGTATGGTATTAAAAATAGGGGATGGTTCAAAAATCTTTATTAAACTGGGCAAAATGGCCCCAGGGGGCACTAAAGGATGCCATGGCACGTGGTGTTTTTTCAAAGAGACGTACTTGACGGAAATACTTGTGAAGCATGATGGCGAACGGATGATAGATTCCGACTCATTTACATTTACAGCATTTAGCAGACGCTTTTATCCAAAGCGACTTCCATTCCCTAACTACAGGGGTCAGTCTCCCTGGAGCAACTTGGGGTTAAGGGTCTTGTTCAGGAACCCAGTGGTGGTGCTGAAGGTAGGATTCGAACCCATGACCTCTCGGTCCAGAGGCACGTATCCTACCTAGTAGGCCGCCACCACGTTAAAATGTATTATACATGCCAGCCAATCACAATTCACAGCCATCCAGCAGCCACTTAAGACATTCTTTATAATACCACAGAAAAGCGCCATGTCTTTTGTCTAAGAAGATCAGTGATAGCTGTGGAGAAAGCCAGCCAGTGGACACTTATTTGGGCATTTACTGTATAAAATGATGCCTTAGAGTGAAAAGTTTGACGTAAACTGTTGAGACTGTGAACAGTGTGTTCTAAGTCAGCTTTTTTCCCTCAAGTTTTGAAGAACAGGAGCTCCAGTCACCCACAAAGTAGATCATGGAGGTGTAACATTAACACTAGCTGTAATCTAGATGATCACTGTTCTGAAAAAAAACATCTAAGCTTGTGCCAGTTTTCTGATTTTCTGAAAGTTGGATTGGTTGCTGACTCCATGAGATTAAAGAAGGCAGTAAGTTGCTTCTTGGCTGTTCTGTGTCTCTGCAACTGTTTGAGAAGGACAGAACTGTGTTTGACATGCACTTCCCCACATTTCTTCAAATTCTATTTTGTAGTATTTATTTCCCCCATGTGATAAGATAAGACAAGATAAGATAAACCTTTATTAGTCCCACAAGTGGGAAATTTGCATTGCCACGGCAGAAAGTGAACAGTACAAAGGTGAGGGCAGCAAAAAATTAAAAACAATAGAATAGAATAAAAACCATACCAACAGTACAGTATGAAAAGTACACAATACAAACAATCTAGAAATGGATGTGTGTACTGAAAAATATATATGTATATATGTATATGTAAACTTAGATACGTATATGTATGTATGTACACACTGAGTATATGTATGTATATATGTACAGAGTGGATATATATAAATATATGTAAGAACACTGTGGATATTTATACTGTGGGTGCATACGCTTCTTTAAAAGAAAAGGTCAGTTCCTCATACATAGATACACACACTTCAAAATAGAGGAGCTCACCACTAGCAAAACAGTTAAAGGCCTGATTCCTTATCATTTCATACAAACAGATACTGAATTGTTGAGGATCTCCTTTGCTCTAACCATTGTGGGTGTTAGTAGCCTTAGGGAAAGGAGATGTTAGAGATAGTTCTGGGTTTAAATCGATGCACATTTGAAAAAAGATGCCAGAAAAAGACTCCAGTTGTTTAGGCGAAGCACTCACCCCTCACTGGTGATGTTTCACTGAGCTGTAGGTGATCCCACCATTATGATTAATTAGAAAGAGCAGAAAATAAATCAAGAAATATTACAGCACAGGGTCTGAAAATCTGTAATGATTCACTATCTGAAGACTGTACATCTTCTTTATCTATCATTTCACCCACACGAAAGCCCCTTTGATCCCATTATCAGCATTGTTTCATGCTGTGGGTCTAGTTTTCAGCTGCATGAGGGAAATATAAAGCATATCAGTTTTTGTGTTGCCTCATTGTTTAGTACACAAGGGACCCATACTGTTGGAAGAACAGAGATTACGACTGCGCTGTAGGCAACATCGTTCTCATAAAGTAAGCCTGGGAGCTGCAGATAGCACACCAGCTCACATTATAGCCCATCTCTTTTGAATTTTAATGCCTCTTTTGAGAGTTCAGTGCTGGGTATTAATCTGCTTACAAAAATCAAATACATGCAATTAGAGTAGGAATCCTTTGAAAAAATTATTATCGTGGAAGAGAACCTTGAATCCCCAAAATAAGTACTTTAAAGGAGAAGAAAAAATACTCTTAAATAGCAGATAGTGTTTTCAAATCATTTAAAAAAAAAAGAGTAAAAATGAGAAATGAAAATGGAGAAACAAGGTTTTGTTGTGACAGTGATGGAATGT
Organism: Brycinus macrolepidotus; assembly: GCA_037974445.1. Taxonomy (NCBI): domain Eukaryota; kingdom Metazoa; phylum Chordata; class Actinopteri; order Characiformes; family Alestidae; genus Brycinus; species Brycinus macrolepidotus. The sequence continues at coordinate 31,607,133 of JBBPCZ010000042.1, forward strand.
GATCACCTAACAATTATTTCCTAGAAGGCATTGTCACTGTCCGAAGAAAACATGTATCTCCATTTCTTCTATTTTTGTTCTATTTTTCTACATCATTTGAGCACAACAGCCGCCCTGCTCACTGTGAGAAACTTTCCTGATGACTTTTCACCGTGAACAAATACGAATGCTCCAAAATGACGTTGCATAAAATATTTGTACATTCATGTTAGAAATTAAGAATGCTTAGGCTTCTCCTGTAATGTTACTAATTTAGAGATTTACTTGTGTTTTACTTTTTCTCCGGATGTACAAATTTGTGAGACCTTGTGTGCCAAAATTAGTAGCAATTCACTTTTATATGACAATTGTCCAACAAATTTTTATGCCTTTATTTGTTATTGTGCCTCATATCTAAATTATCACTATTCTGACTGAGCTGTCCTGAATTATGCCTCTTTCAAAAATCTGCCTATGTTAAAACACTCTTTATAACTTTGGTGCAGTAGTGGTGGTGCTACAGCTGCCCTCTGCAATATGCTTAGCTAAATGAAGTTGTATATAATTTACATGTCCAATACTATTTGAAAATAAAACTAATGTGAATAAAAGTACATACGAAAATTAATTAGCTAAAATCTCTTAATATATGTTTTTGTGTCAGCACATGCCTAGTTCAGAAAACATAATTGCTCAGTTGCATCAGTCCATGAGAGGGTGTTAGCCTGCTGCTTGTAGGCAATAAATTAATATTGATAATTAATAGTTACTTTTTTTTGGAGGGTGCAATTTTGGATTTTGTCAAAATGTCATAATTGATTATATTTGCTTTGTAGAATAGTTCAGACCGCCACCCTCTTGCTTTTTTAAGAATGTTGTCTCTTGATTATTTAGCTACCCCAAAGCACCCCCTATAAAATATTCTCTATAAAACAGTGTGAAAAGTCTGAGAAGACAGATACACCTTATATAAATGCATTGGTTTTCGTGACATAACCAAAACAATTCATTTGAAACAGACCATTTTTGAAGCCTCATTCAGAAGAGATTCAAAAGGAAATGTACACTTTTTTTTGCATGCTTTTCCTTTTTTTAATTTCTGTCTGGATCACCCATGTCAGTGTTTTTCTCCTCCTTCCCCTGACAGAATTACTGGCACGAATCACCTCCTGTGCACATAAATTTAGACCCGTCTAGACATTCATCTCCATGATTTTCCATACAGATATTACCATGCTTTGGGAAAAAAAGGTCTTTGACCACTTCTACTTGCTGTATTAAGTCTCCAGCATGTATCCATATGTGTGCGTGATTACGATCCCCAGTGGTGCCATAGCCATCTGTAACAGAATTGGTGGTTCCTCTCCAAGCATGTTAAGCTGTCCAATGACATTGCATTAGCAGCAGTTTGCCAGTTCAAAAAGATGTGTAGTTGGCTTCGTGTGACTCAGACACTGGTTGACCTTCATTGTCCCAGTAATGGTGCTATCGATGTGATTGGGGACGTTCAGGCTAGTGGGTGAAACTCAGCACAACTAAAAAAAATCTTAAAAGTAATGTAAAAGTAATCAGGTGAGATATCTTACTGATAATTCATTCACGCATTCATTCATTTTCTGCCCTGGTTATTCGACCAGGGTCGACGGGGGGCGTAATGAAGCCTAAACGGCAGGGACAGGTCACCAGGTGGCAGATATATAAATGAAAACATTCCCGCACACAGTAACACCTAGGGCCAGTTTTGCACCTCTAGTTTACCTGACGTACATGTCTTTGGACTGTTGAAGGAAACCAAAGCTCTTGGCGGAAACTCACAAAAACAATGGAAGAACATGCAAACACCACACACAAAGGACCCTGTAATATATACTGTATTATACTGCTAAATCAAAATTTAAAAAATTTTAGGTTCTGTACAAACCACAATGAAGATAACTCAGCATGTACACTTTATGGCCAAAAGTATGTGGATCCCCCTTATATTTGGTGGTTTCAGCTACAGCCATTGCTACGAGGTGCATAAAATCTAGCATAACACCTGAAAATGTTTCTTCTTCAAGGGTCTTTTGTAAAGGCAATAAATGTATGAATACCTGTGAGCACTCGAAGAACCATATTAATGCTTACATTGTTCTTTGTCTGGCTAAATGATTACTTTCTGTGATGGAAAACCTGTAGTATGTATGATTCTTCAAAAAAGTTTCCACTATTGTTACAATTCAAGTAGCCTTTTTTTTTTTTTTTAGTGTATATAGTCCTGCACTGAAGAGCCGACTGAAGGTTGTACTGAATAACTTTCAATATGACTGTGTCACATGACACCTTTACAACAAGTAAGAGCTATTCATGTGAAGTGGAGCCATCCAGAAGACAACAGCTCAGTAATGGACAGTGTAGTGTGTAAAATCATCTGCCTACAGTAGCAATTATTATCGAATTCCAAACCACCTCTACAATGTCAGCACAAAAAGCTGGAGCAGGAGAAACTCCTTCTCTGACAGGCAGATGCAGCAGAAATGCACTGTACTACCTAGTCTGTTCAAAGACCCTTACTATTACACTGAAAGATTCACCATACACAAACTAAACTACTGCTACATTTCACAACTACATTTAACACAATATACGTCTGTAAAAGGTCTAAATGAAAAAAAACAATGTCTTTACTATTGCCAAAACCCTCAATGAGCTTATATAACATAAAATGAAATGCAACAGCAGTTACAGTCTTTAAACATGTATATATACCCCTGTGTTTGTACCCTGCCATGCATTGATGTTGTTTAGTTTTTTGTTCTTGTTTGTTTGCTTCAGACTCGCAATTACATTCTGCCCCCTTACCTTCACTGTTTCACAAAGTTAATATTGTTTCCTCTGTTGCTTTAAAATTTTTTAAGGGGATGCATTCAGTGGTTAATATGTAAACAAAGTCATTCAGAGTGGTTTGATTCTAAAGAAACTTACTGACTCCTTTACAGTGGGGTCAAGTTGGATCAAATCCAACAAATAGAATATATATATGTGTGTGTGTGTATATATATATATATATATATATATATATATATATGTGTGTGTGTATGTCCTGTTTTAGCACTAAAGGACTGACTTTGGATAGTTATCTTTGTGAATTTTTACTGTTTCATGGTGTATCAAGCAGTTTGTTCTTTCCTCCTGTCTGTTTGTAATTTTGACTTTGCTTTGTACTTTGACTCACTTTGACTCTTGTCTTGGGTTTTGACTTTTGCTCTGCCTCTGCTGGACTTTTTTGCTTTGCCTCCATGCTGATATCTGCCTTTACCTGAACCTGCCTGGTCTCTGGATATTGAATCTGGGTTTCTTTTGTCATGCCTGTTTGCCAAATGCTGACTTGGAACTATCTGTACTTTTGGGACTGACTTTCACAAGAAACCACAACTGGGGTCCTCTTGCCCACAACTTGTCTGTCATTACAAAATGCTCTAGATGTCTGATTCCTTTCACCACCACTGTGAACAATTCTGGCTGGAGAGCATTTCACACCAAAGCTGCCTCAATTTTCTGACACTGTTTAAAACTTAACATCAGGTGAATTCCCCTTTAAAAGGCAAATTGTGACAAACAGAACATGGTACATTATACAATTAAAAATAAATGCACAATTTCCTTTCTCTATTGAAAAACAGTCTTATGTAGAATTCAGGATATTTTAAAAGGAAGAATAATGGGAACAGCTGCAAAAAAGTGGCAGATATCAGTGGGCTGAGCTAGTGCATTTATGGGAATTCTGTATTAATTTTAGCTACTATTATTTAATTATGTTCTTTTCAATTAAGCTTTTTTTTCCAAACTGCCCATCCATTTATTTTTCGTACGATAATATTGCATTTTTCTCCCTGCCAGATGGGTGCCTTGAATTAATCCCAAAGGACTGGATCTGGTAACTACATAAGCTTTTTCCACTTGTTGCATAGCCGTGATTGATTACGGGCCAAAACAATCAAATAGCAAAAGATTAATAATTAAGCTGCAATTTTAAAACAGAGAAGTTTTAGTTGTTTTCTGTGAGCACTGAATGAATCATGTCCAATCAAAAATCATCCCTGAATGTGCAAAGTATAATCCAATTAACTAAAAACAAACTCTGCTTTTTTTTCAACCCTCCAATCACAGCTTAGCAGCTCTTGCTAACCCCCACTGCCTCATGCCTTCAGTTCTTTATCAGCATTAACAGCCAGTGTTTGAATATGAAGCTCCAGTTGTGGTCAACAGACTGTAAAAATGAGATTTCATCCCCGGTAGTGGAGAGTATATCATTTTGTATACCCGTTTCTATAGACAAAAACAAGATTAAAAAGCAGTGTGAGGTTTATGTGAGTCCATATTGTTGCTAGTTCTTTATTTCAACATGGAGCAGTAGCATTAGATTAGGTTGGATGATGACTGCACTGCTGCCAGCTATAGGATAATGAGTGTCCATATGCTTTTAGGCCATATTAAGATTGTTACTATTATCTTTAGACTCTACTGGTCATCAGTGGTTATGTCTGTATACTTCTGCCTCTTGTTAGTATTGTTAGTATCTCCATTGTAATATGGATCAGACCAGATTCTGTGAAGCTGGACTCTTTGTCTTGTTCCTCAAACCATTCCAGAACACTTTTTACAGTGTGACAGGGTGCATTATCCTGCTGAAAGAGGCCATTGTCATTAGGGAATACTGTTGCCATGGAGGGGTGCACTTGGTCTGGAATAGTTTAGGTAGATGATACTTGTCAAAATAACATCTACTTGAATGCCAGGATTCAAGATTTCCCAGGAGAGCAGCGCATTACACAGCCTCCGTCAGCTTGTCTGCTTCCCATTGTGCATCTTGGTGACATCTGTTCCCCAGGTAACTGACAAACATGCACCCGGCCATCCAGATGATGTAAAAGAAAATGTGATTCTTCAGACCAGGCCACCTTCTTCCACTGTTCCATTTCTGATGCTCAAATACCCATTAGAGGCACTGTAAGCAGTGGCTTGGGATCAGCATGGGCACTCTGACTGGTCCGTGTCTGTGCAGCCTGATTCTCAGCAAGCTACGATGCATGGCATGTTTTGACACCTGTCTTTCTATCATGGCCACCTTTCTGTCATTGCTCATTTTTCCTGCTTCCATCGCGACAGCTTCAAGAACTGATTGTTTACTTGCTGCCTAATATTTCCACCCTGATTATCTCATTACAGATGCCACTCTAATGAGATAATCAATGTTATTCACATCAGTGTCAGTGGATTTAATTTTGTGTTTGATCAGTGTATTTAGACAAGATGAAAAGAAAAAAAAAGATAAATCTGATTTGAATTTCTCTGTGGCCATCTTCTGAAGCCATATTTACAATAATAACAATAAA
>JBBPCZ010000042.1:31626714-31644204 GCA_037974445.1 Brycinus macrolepidotus
CACACACACACACACACACACACACACACACACACACACACACACACACACACACACACACACACACACACTAATCTACTAATACTCATGGCTGATGTATGGTTATTGCATTTGCTTTTGTGTGAATCTCCAAGATTCCAGTGTATTCTTTCTGCCAAGCCTATCTCTTTCAAGTTGACCTTGATCCAACTGTTCTTATGTGAATGACTGCAAAAACCTTGCAGAATCTCATTCAAGACTAAACAAGAAGCAGGTTGTTCTAGAATGCGCCTTAGTTAAATAGGGTGCCGAGGGTACAGATTAATCCACAGCCATGGCAGAGGTCACTGGTGCTAATACACCTCGAGAGGTCTCGACGCATACATAAGTAGCCTATCCATCAGAGCCTCCTTAGGATGGATTGTGTTGCGTAATAAATCGGTTACCAATTTGTTTTCTAAATTAAAACCCATTTGCCTCCGCCCTCTGTCAACCTAAGGCCCTGTCTCATTCCTTTTAAATCTAATTTACTTTTCCCTGGCCCATATCCGCATCTGAAGAGCCCAGCTTTGATCCGCCCGTAGCTCCCTGAGGTAATGGTGCAAGCGTTGCCATGTTGCGTTCAGCGATGACAAGGTTCAGAGCTGTGGAAGCGGGAGGTTGTGCCCCGGCCCGGTGTCCAGTGGCCGCAGGCGGCTGCGGGACTGACTTGCAGTCAGGCTTTATTGAGTATGGCAGGCCTGAACTTTGTGCCCCCCCTCCTCTGCATGGGCTTGTGGAGGTGATGGGGTGAAACATTGACCGAAAAAATGTAGGTTGTCCTGAAAGGAGCTTTGCAAGGAATGCCACAAAATTTCAAGAGAAATAAAGTCCCATGCTGTATGCTTTTCAGTAGCCTTTTGGATTCATGTATATAGTTGTTTGAAAAAGTTTGCATATCCCTGGTCAAACACAATGTTTTATTGTAAATAAGTCATCCCCTACAGGGAATAAACATGCCATTTTTATGGAATTTTAATGGACAGTTTTTATATTTGCTGTTTGAACATACTGGTAAAAATTACAATATGAAATGTGACAAACTTTCACGTTCAACATTTTGTTTTTTTAATACAGGATGTGCAGAAATGTGTTTGTTATGAAGAAAGTTTAATTTTAAAAAATCTTCCAAACATGTAATTTGACCAGGGACAGTCAAACTTTTGCTTATGACTTATGATGTATTAATAGTGCACCATATGGATAAAAACACTGCATTTTCAAAATTCATGACAGTATCATGGTGTGTGATGATTAATACAATTAATGACACCAAGCTTCCTGAATATTGGCCCTCCATTGTTAAAAAAAAGTCTTCCAATTTTTGTTTTTGTATTCTCTTAAAAGGGAAATCTTAATGTTAACAGGGCAGGAACCACATTTCCCACAAGGAAACTTATTATTTATTGATGTATTTTGAACTGTTCTTTCAAAAGATTCTGAAACACCCAACAAATGACATACCTTGGATTTAACTGTCAGGTCTTGAATACCATGTATCCACAAAATGGTAATAAAAAAATAAACCTTTGGTGTACCATACAATATATCGCCCAGAACTATGTATTATTGATAATATGAATTCAGCAAATAATACATTTATTTCATCAGACATTTCTGACTATTGTGTAAATGCTCTGAACCCAGTTAATTGTTCCCTGTCTCTGGAGACCAGTGGGCTCGAATAGATTGTGCTTTTTTTTTCGACTGTCATGCAATTGGCTGTGCTTTTAACTCAAAGAGGGACACGTCTACAGGACGTGCAAGAGCCAGTAGCACCCAAGTGCACATAGCAAGGCGCAAAGCAGGATACAAGTGTTTTTACAACCATTTCCGCATTGCAAATACAATAGCTGTCATCAGCTGTGCCATTCTGGCCAATAAAGGACTCATCTGGCATGCAGCCAGCCTCAGCAAAGGAAGTTGCAGTGCAAAAGAACCTAATTTTCTGAATACTGCAGCTAAATACATACAGGTTTCTGAACCTTTTGTGGATATATGGACTATAGATATGTTTGTGTAAGTGATATGTAAATGACATTACTTTTTACATGCAAGTGATGACCTTTGGACAAGGGATGGACAATATGACAATATTTCTTATTATAATAAACTATGATACAGTACACCATGTTACAATAGGCTTTTCTGAGCATATTGTGGACGTGATCAGCACTTAAATAACACTGACCAGCAGCATTTGTTTTTGCAAAAAAGAGTCTAATTAGTCCTGGATAATTGGATTTAGTGTCCAAATGTTGTTTTTTAGTTTAGAGTTGGAATTGTGAGTGTAACGGTGCTAATGAAAATGATAGGTCAGGTCACTGTGTAGTTGAACTCTGCAGGCAGTCGCTGATCTAGAATCAGTTTTTGTGGCAATAACTGTCATAAGTACAGAGGAATTTGATCCAAGATTGGTTGTGAGGGGTTTTAGGGATGTACTCATGAAAACAATTTGGGTGACTATTGATTTCTAAAGCTCCATTTATTAACTAAAGAAACAAAATTTGGACTCCAAACCTGTCTAGGCTAATCACCTACATCTGGGGTAAGTGGAAATTGTGTACATTAGATTTTTCAGTCAACTATTCCTTTAACCTTAACCCTTATCATACAAACATTCTTTTAGTCCATCAAAAAATGCACCCAACCCAGGCTGATTTTCAGTGCCAGGCTTTTCCAAAAGGAGGTAGGGTTCTAACAATATTCTTGCCGGAGCCTGGGTGGTTGGCTGTTTATCTTTTCTGAAGTTTAAAAATATCACAGATCGTTTGGATGAATCATGGTATGGGTAGCAGGCACCAGCATGACCTTTTGCAATCCAGATTAGCGTGTTTACAACACTGAGCATTCACATTTAACATACAGGGAATGTCAGTGGAGTGGAGCTACCAAGGTGTTTTCTGGCCAACAGTACAAGTGGTTTGCTCCCAGAACCGTAAATCGAATTGTGTTCCGCAAGATTTCCAGAACATCTAGCATTACCACATTCCCAAACCTTACCTAAGTGTAGCCAGAGTAACTCACACTTTGCTGCAGTTGTACTCAAACAGCGCAGACCTAAGGACTGTAAAAACAGTTGGCTACTAAGGACCATGTTCAAAGCTAATACATAAGGATGTTGCCACCACCAAAGGAAAAAAAACAATATCTGCATTTCCATTCCTCTTAATATAATCTTTGTGCTGAACTTATCTTTAACCTAAATTGTAACCCCTTTTGGTTGCTAACAATCTCAGCATCTATGTAAGACCTGAATGGTACAAGTCTACACATTCCTGTTGCAATTTAAATGAACTCTCTAGCATTTTTCAGACTAACCATCCACATCTGTAGCAAACACACAGACACCACAGACAGTAATTTCTCTTTTATTAGGAGTCAGTGTCAAATTAAGTTAATGGGTTTTCTGTTATTTTAATACACACAAGGGAATGCACTGAAATTATTCATTCTGTGGTGAAGTATTCCTTTAATTTCTTTAATAATAACCTTGGTCTTAGCCACAGTATTGCTCCAACCCGCAGTGTTACCAGCAATTTCAGCCCAGCTAACCTGACGGAGTCATCAGCTCACACCCGCTGCCCTGCTGCCCTCTGAGCCGTGAATTCCTTCCTCTGGCTCTTAACACCTGCTCCTGGCACCCAGCTAAAGCGAGGGCGGGGGATAGACATGAGAAAGAGGGGGGGCTGTTTTGAGTCTGGGTGTCCTAAAGTAAGCACTTACACCTGGGTGGGCCCTTTGGACCCAGCTGTTAGAAAAAGTTCTTACGTGGGGCTAAAAATTTGAGGGCCTAGACTGAGACTGTACATTTTAGAGGTGATCTACTTATACCCTGTTTTGAAAACACAAGGCTATAGGCCACTTTTGTAAAGCAAATGTTGCTGCTTTGCTAAACTGCAATTTAAAACTGTGCTATACACCATGCGCCAAAAGCTTGCCTTAAGAATTAAATCACTTTCAAATTGGTGTTGACACTCATTGTTTTATAGAGCATTTCTAATACTTGTTTAGTATGGCGCTTGCCAAGTAAGTGAGGTTGTGAAATTATACTTTTGCTAATTATAAGGAAAATTATAAGTCTGTAATTCTTGCTTGTTTGTTGCTAAAATGTTACATAGATACATGCACAATGTTGAGTCACCTACTCTGTGCACAAATCTCGTCTTCCTAGAACAAATTTCAGTCGTCCCTTGAAATAAGTGCTTATCTCCCAGTGATCTGCCTCCCTGCTAGGGAAAGCCCGAGCACCCACCTCCTAAAGCCAGTCAGCTCTGGCATCTGAGAAAGCTGTCACGAATACCAGCATACGTGGACACCACCCTGGCACTGAACCCAGCAGCTCCCAGCCGTCCTGCACCCTTATCGCCTGCATCGCATCCTCCATTGAGCTTCCCTCCCCTTTATACCTGCTCCTGCGCATGGGGCCCTGCTCTTTTCATCTGAAAGTAGGCTGGAACAGAGCTCTAATTGCTCACATTCACTCACACCAATGATTCAGCTCCAGTCTCAGACAGATTGGGAGTTCGGCTGCGTAACACAGCATTTGGGGGAATTTTTGGAGACAAGGAATGTTAACATGGTAAGGGTCAATCTTGGAACCAGTTTGTAGGCTAAATCCAAGGTTATTTTATTTTATGGGTCCTAATTTGTCTCATGACAACACAAAAACAATAGGATATCATGACTGTCAATTCAGAGGAACTGGCACAAACAAACTAGCATAAAAACTCTAGTTTTATTGGGAAGCTGGTATGGGTAAGATTAATGGTCAAGCTTTGAAACAATGTATAGGTTTAGTTCTCACTGAAACACATAATAAAAGTACATCTTAGTTGAAAGGGGGTTGAGATATCCTGTCTCAGTTTACATTGTGATAAAGTGAACCAATAGGACCTTCTAGGATGATTGTCAGTTCATAGGAACTGGCGGAACAAATGGATTTCTTACAAAAGTTGCCCTCATTTGTTACACTTCCAACGAATTTTTTGAGAGATCAGGTCGGGCAAGAAATATTCAAGTTACGAGCCTGACATTTTGAAAAAACTTGATGAATCGTCAGCATCAACTGTGTTTTTTTCTTTCATTATTCCCAGTTGTGGATTAAGCCTCAAGTCTCCAGCTCCGCTGAGTCAGCCCCTTTTAATCTCCAGACTGCGATGACACCATGAGCTCCGATGGGGTCCATGGACAAGATAGTGCGGCCCATTTCTCCTCGAGTTGCTTGTCAATGCTAGGGTAGAGCTGCCACAGGGTTGCAGAGGCTTAAGGCAGGTATGGACAGGCCCTCGGAGAGGGGCTTAGTGACTGTGCTTGCCTCCTGAATAAGGGAAGGAGGGAGATAGAACATTCCACTTTGATTTATCTTGTGCTTACAAGGATATTTATCTTTGTTTGTCTCGCGCCAAATCTTGCTTTGTCCTCTCTGTCTGTACGTCTTCATTATGATCAGTTCCAACTTCCTTTCCCTACAACTGTCTCATTTTCCTAGCCTCCTGTGTTTTTCTCCAGTCACTATGTTTTAGTTTTAGACCTGTAGTATCAACATCCATGAAAAATTTTTATTGATATGTACAGAAATATTGATATGTACAGAAATATAGAAATTAATTTGTTGTTAAGTCAACAAAACAATTTTTGTTTGTTGTTTGAGATTTTGTTTGTTTAGTAATTTATATGGACTTTATATAGACATGGTTTTGAATGACAGAAATGATTTGCTGTTCAATTTAGCCATCCATTCCACATGTTTTGAACTGTCATGTGACTCGTAAAAACAACTTGTACAGTTCATTGCATGGCGTGAATTTCTATTCATCCATAGATACAAGCATCTTGGCACAATGCTGTAGTGGTATATGCTGTTTGCTGGGGGGCACAATGCTGCAGTTACATGGTAATATTTACTGAGCTTTCACTTGTTAACTATCAGAGAAAAGCCATCTCTCTCAGCGTAAACATCCCCCGGGCAATGGTAATGCTATCTGGCCCACCACCACTCTCCCAGACTCGGAGGACTTAGATGGGTGGGTGGGGAAGGGGGGCAGAAACAGCCTCACAAACCCACACCTGGAATGTCTGGAGCTTCAGATTAGCATGGCACTTCTCAAGGACTGCTGCCTGATTACTCGTCCATTTGATTTAAAACGTTAATAGGGTGTCTTTACTGCAGGGGCCAGCAGAAATAAGCTGCTTGTCATCAGTGTGGTCACTGGGGCCTAGAACATAACATTATCATCAATACAAGTCATTTAGTATCTAGTAAATTGCTGCTTCAGGGAATAATCTATAACCCATGCATCCCTACAGATGCCTTTGTAACAGTCCCATCAAGACTGAAAAATTAACAGAACTGCTTAAAAACCAGTTGAATTTGTTGATCAGACCTGTATGCTATTCAATTATTTTCCTAATAAGCATGTTTATTGATATCCCTCCATCGAATACCACTATAAATAAAACTATATGCAGTAACACAAGGCCAGAGAAGTCGTCACATTACACTCCACTTTTTAGATTAGTTTTTGCCCACTACATTGCTTATGCTCAAAGAAAGTGATAGTTTAGGCAAGAATTTTGATAAAAGCTGTGGGGGACTAGTGACATTAGCTTTATGATTGGTGGCGGTTAAATTTATGCGAGTTTTATCCAAGATTAAGAAAACCCAGTTTATATTCTAACAAAGTTCATGTAGATTTTTTAAAAGTTATTCAGAGGGCCTGCATTATTAATGCATTTTGTGTGCCCACCAAGCTCAAATTAGGCTAATTACCAAGCAATCACAGATTTAGATTCCCTAGAGCATTAATAATCCAAGAATGAAGATGGAGAGGTGTGGAATTTGTCCTATTCTTCATAGTGCCATGTGACCTATACCTTTCAGTTCACTCCTATATTCGCCATGTTGGATTTTCTCTAACAGCATAGTAATTCAAAGTTTAGAGGTCCAGTAAATTTTCATTTTGTTCTTTATGTAAAGTGCTGCCATCAAAGTGTTCATCTTTCAACACGGTAATAGATTATAGTTTGTCATTTTATTTTTTTAATTAAGTTGGGGGTGATAATGGAAACAATAAACATTCAATCAACAATAATAAAACGCAATAAAACACAATTCAATTCAGACACAGGGTTTGTCAATACTTTTCCTTGGCTATTTTCTTTCAGGGAGCTGTCCCCTTTTCACCTGTCAGTTTTTCTGCATGACACCTTAAGTCATCGCCCCTCACCCCCATCCTGGCAAGGACCTCCAGTGTCAGGGAGATGGTTCTGCTTGTGTGCTTTTAACAATACCTCTGAACACCTGCAGAGAGTGAGGTCGTAGGGGGCCAGGGTCAAGTCTAAGCATGGTTGAAGGGGGGATACACCGACACACACACTCTGAGGAAGGTGGATGAGGAGCCCCCCGCAGGTGCACACCGCTATTGTGGCAGAGTGAGGGAAGGTCGTGTCCTTGCAGTTTCTGCCTTACCTGTCACTCACCTGGACCCTTTGATATGGTCCGGCACTTCAGCAGCTTCCTGTGCGGGGCTTAGGATTCTAGCATTCAGGGCCGCGGAGGGCACACTTTAAAGAGGTGAGCGTAAGCTTGGGGGAAGCTGCCGTGTCACAGGCTGACTTGACAAAACCGCACTGGGATTGTTTAGCCAACTGTGTGAGGATTACCAGCCGTGCCTGTCTCTCTGATCAAAACAGCCTTTTAGGTAATGCTTATGAGTGACTAAATGAATATAAAGAGCACTGAAAATGCCAGAACAATGTTGGTCTAACAGATTAACAGACTTATAACAAGCTACCAGGTTCATTCCTCAATGTCCATCCATTTGTAACTAGTCAATTACAACACCTGGAAATACACTAGTTTTGCCAGTTTATTAGGTACATCTGCCTTGTTGCTGCACACAGTGACAATTTTATCAGGTAATCCTGCCAAATAGGTGCACTTACTAGGTATCTACCATAAAGGTAGGGTTATTAGGACCACCACAGAATCACCATGGAACATTCTCAGCACAGCTGTGACACCAGCATGGCTGCAACATGGCAGTGTGTTTGGTGTTGGTTTAACTAATCAATATACAAAATCAGATTTTGCTCTGAAAGTTACACAGCTACACAGACTGAGAGAAACTGAGATACAGCCTAACACTTCTTGAATTCTGTCAAGTGGCACTTTGATTGCTTGGTTCATTTCTACATTTACATTTATGGCATTTAGTTGACACTTTTATCCAAAGCGACTTCCATTACCTAACTACAGGGGACAGTCTTCCTGGAGCAACTTGGGGTTAAGGGTCTTGCTCAGGAACCCAGTGGTGGTATGCTGAAGGTAGGATTTGTACCCATGACCTCTTGGTCCAGAGGCAAGTATCCTACTCACTAGGCCACCGCCCCAACCGCCCCACCATTTCTCACACGTGGTGATATCTGTTTTGTTTTGTCTGTGTACAGGATGTACCTGACAAAATTTCAAATAATCAGTGCGCCACCACCCACAGTCTGAGCACATCATTTAGACTAGCATGTGTAATAAAACTGGAGGTGAGTAATGAATCTGACCACAACATAATTGTTGATGTTAACTGGCCAAGGAATATGGGGAAAGCTATTAGAACAGAATTCCTTTGTGCCAGTCTTAAACTGCAGAATAGCTCCAAGCTGTTTAGAAAAAAGCTGTATTTTACATGGGTAAACCATATGGATTGACACCTAAGTGTCAGTGTCACTGCTGTCCTTCGAATTGTCCACCACTGTAATTATGTCGTCGGTGATGGGAGGTGGGGGTAAAAGACTGTGCAGCAACAGGTAGGCGGCAGTCTGTAACTGTAAACCTACAGAGTGCACCTATGTGGGAAGTGCTTCTGGTAAAATGACTAACAAGTGTAGGTACAAAAATCCTCAGTCAGTGACCCATTGTACTCAAGTACTCAAGTTGTGCGCCTCCCAGCTATGTGGGGTACTGCTGAGGATCTTCAACTTGAGCCTCAGTACCAAGAAAGTACCCGTGCTGTGGAAAATATTGTGTCTGGTTCCTGTACCAAAGATGCTGCGACCCAGTGCCCCATCCGACTACAGGCCAGTTGCACTCACCTTACACAGCATGAAGGTCTTTGAGAGGCTCGTCCTCGATACCCTCCGCCCCTTGGTTAGGCCATCACAAGATCCCCGTCCAGTTCGCCTACCAGACCAAGATTGGAGTGGATGATGCCTTCATCTACCTGCTACACCGTGCCTACAGCCATCTTGACAAGCCAAGTGCATCCCTGAGGATTATGTTCTTCGACTTCACCAGTGCCTTCAACACCATTCAGCCAGCCCGGCTGGGGAGCAAGCTGTCTGCTATGCAGGTTCATGCTCCCTTAGTTGTGTGGATTATGGACTACCTGACTGATAGGCCACAGTACGTGCGACTACAGGGATGTAAGTCTGACACAGTGGTGTGTAGCATGGGAGCACCTCAGGGAACAGTTCTGTCACCCTGTACACATCTGACTTCCAGTACAACACAGAGGGCTGCCATCTGCAGAAATTCTCAGACGACTCAGCAATAGTCAGATGTATTAGGAGTGGGGACGACTTGGAATACAGGATGGCTGTGGACAGTTTTGTGGACTAGTGTAAGCTGAATAAGCTGCAGTTCAACATCCAAAAGACTGGTGGTGGACTTGCGAAGATCACGATCTCCACATCCACTCACGATCCTGTGAGTGGATGTGGAGATTGTTCAGGACTACAAATACCTGGGTGTACACATTGACAACAAGCTGGACAGGTCTAAAAACCCTCTGGCCACATACAAGAGGGGTCAAAGTAGGCTGTACTTTCTACGTAGATTCCGATCTTTTAGAGTCTGCAACACCTTGTTGCGGATGTTCTATGAGTGTGTAGTGGCCAGTGCCATTTTCTATGCTGTGGTGTGCTGGGGTGGCAGCATGAAAGTGGCAGACATGCAGAGACTTAAGAAACCGATCAGGAAAGCAGGCTCAGTGGTGGGTGAGGAACTGGACAACATTGAAACTGCGGCTGAAAGGAGAACATTGTCTAGACTTCAGTCCATCATGGACAATGCTGATCACCCACTCCACAGTGTGGTGGCAGAACTGAGAAGTACTTTTAGCCACCGACTCACCAGCTTAAAGTGCTCCACTGAATGCCACAGGAAATGCTTCCTTCCCACCACCATCAGACTCTACAACTCCTCTCTCTGTCACACATCCACACAATAATCTGTGTAGTAGCCTGTTGCTTCTTGTTGTATATTTTTTTACTGGGTTAAATAACTATCGTTATGTGTGTGACTATGTGCATTATTTTTGCTATGGTGCGGAATCATTTCATTAAGTGCAGTATGTTACATGCAATAGTCTTCATGTGCAATATCACTGCTTAAGTCAATATTACTTTTTATTACTTAATATTACTACTGGATTCTCTACTAAGTGCAATAACTTACTCCAAACTACCATTTGTGTCGGTAGATTTCACTCAACTGTGTTACTCATCTATAGTATTTATATCCAACATTTCTGTATATAGCATAGTGTATTTTCATATTGAGTTTCTTTTTTCTATAGATTTTTTATTTGGACTTTATTTAGACATTATATTTTATATTGTTCTTGTCTCTGTGTCTCGTGTTTTGCAGTCATTACATAAGCAATTTCCTCCGGGATCAATAAAGTTTTCTTATTCTGATTCTGATTCTGATGTAGCTGATGCAGGTTTTTGCTAGCCATGCATTTTCTGGTGTAAGAAATACTATAACCTACATGTCCTCTTGAACACTTTATTTTTTGAGTTCAGAGTTTTTCTTGCTATTGTGGGCCAAAGGGATGTGCTCGGCGAGTTAACTATACCGGGAAAGCTGACTTGCCTAAATCTATCAGCTTCTACATGTCAACAGCAGATAAGGCAGAAGTGGGAGTCCTATTCCTGAAGGAGAGGCCCAGAAAGTAAAGCTCACAAACACACACACACATTGCTGTGCCTGAGTGACAGTGTGTACTAAGATATAGGCAGAACACAGTGAGCCCGAGCAGGTCTGCGTCCGATAGTGAGAGAGGTGTCCGCAGCAGTGGAATATTACCCACTAATAGATGAGCCAGCGCAAAAACCCTCAGGCCAGATTCACCGGCTATAGGCAGGGGAGTGCTCTCTGCAAAAGGCTTTTGCATTTTTACATTTGCTGCATAAAACCAGCGCTGACAGCTTAATTATAGGAACCATTTATCGTATACGGCAAAGCCACTTGTAAATTCACTGTTTCAGTAGTAATTGGTGTACTGTAAATAACAGTTGTAAGTGCTAATTCAGTGTTGTAGGTGTTAATTCAACATAAGTTGAGCACTAATAATGTACCCCTTTGATTCAAGTAAACTTTTCTAATAAATAGTTATTATAACCTTTCTTATATTTTTACTTATGTTGACGCAGCATTTATTTTGAAATACACTTAGAAAAAATGTTTTTTTTAATAGTTTCAAATAAAAAATGGCATAATTAATAGAAATATGCATTTAAAAAGTGTTCATGGAAGTGTATTCATTCATTCCCCATTGTATGCATTGTATATTGCCAATCCATTATTACATGCTGTTGCCAAATGGCAACCACACTATTCTATTATTTTATATACACCCATAAAAACTAAACTGGTTTGGAATTTTAACTTGTATCCTCTCACAGTTCGTTTTTTCCTGAAGCTGTTGTGTGTGAATATTTAATTGTACACACACTTTTTAAGGGCTTCATAGGTCAGACTGCACCATGTGATGTGAATGTGGAAAAAAAGAAATAAAAATTGCAGAAAGAAGGCATGTGATCAGGTAAAGGTATATCATAAGTATATCAGAGGGCCTTCTTTTTCACAAATCAAAAGGAGAAAATTGCCTATTTTGTAGTCAGACAATAACAACAAAAAAGTACTTGTAGCCATATGGCAACACCATGCAGTATAAGGCTAATAAGTAAATGCTGCTGTATTTTAATGATATTTGGTATGCTATTTGATATTTAATTTTCCATCCTATTCAAAATTAGTACAGGTAAAATAAAAATATAGTAAGATGACACATTAATTTTTGTCAATCTTGAGAGATGTAAAGATTTTTATACTGTAGCAAACATTGTCACATTTGACTGATTGGGGCCTGCTTGTAAATCTCAGTACCCACATTGTTTATGTTTGGGCCCCGCTGCGTATGGCATCCTATTTTGAGATAAAATTTTTGTTGATGTGCTCTTAGGTGACTTTGTGATGCCCATAATAGAAGCGTAATATATTTTTCAGTAACTGGAGGCAATGGTGATGTTTCTCCACGCTATTGTTTTGAATAGCACCATTTTATAAGAGTGGCACTGTTCTGAGGGGAGCTGATAAAAAAAACAATCGGAATCTCAAACAAAGAGTCGTGTTATGTCTATGGCACTTACTATCTCTGGCACTGCAGAGAGGATGGCATTCAACACTGCGTGATCGCACCTACTGGGACGGCTTTGCATAAATCATGAAGAACCTAGCTAGTAAAGCAAAGTCATATCTCCAGCAGGCGGTCGCTTCGCTGCGATCAGCGAACTTCAGGAAAAAGCTTTGTTCCACATGTGAGGTATTACCATCCATGTGGGTCTCTTTACCCAAGCGAGTGAAGAAAGGGGCATTAACCTGAATCATTGAACTCCATTCCATTGGTGTCATTGGCGAGCCATGCTATCAATCCGGCAACCTGGGTTGGGCTTTTCTCTGTGGGTTCCTCTGAGCCGCCCGCGTAATTGGCACTCACACAAAAGAGTGTCAGGGGCAGAAAAGTACAGGAACAGGGGTCCTTTACCTTAATCTCATTTTATCAGTTAGGTGAGACAAAACACAGGCCTGTTCACATGGACCTGTCCGTGTCCGTGGTTTTGTCTGCAACACTTCACGCTTGAGCACAGGAGGAGAAAGACGTCATGGCAGGATGTGTGAAAATGACTGATTGCCCTCAACTGTGTGAGATATGGATGAGTTCTCTTTTACTCTTTTCTTTGCTATGGTGCTCATCCCCACTCTTTCTCTATAGCTCTATAACTTGTGTAGGCCTACATCCTTGCTAAAGGTGGGCACTGTAATACGTTATTGTTATTTTGATAAATTAGCTTAACTTTCAATATAATGACTCTTAATATCATCATATGTTGTATCAAAAAATCAAAAAAGATACAAAAGAGAATCCGTAAACAACAGTATTTAGGTCATAGCAACAGCATTTGAAAGCCTTGCTTACCCCAAATGTCTACCCAAAAACTATATATTGTAAATTCCTATCTATAAATATTATAGGGCATTTTCATAACCCCTCCCCCACTGCTACGCTCCAGTACAACAGTTTGTTAGCTGTATTCCACAGGGAGAGGCACAGCGAGTGTGTCCTGCTGAGATGTGTTCTGTTTTTATCAACCTAGAGGCACAGCTGCTCGGCCTAAGTCCCACACCAACATTACACTCCATACGCTGCACATTTCAAGAGGTTTCAGATGCTGACTCAATTAGTATTACAGCCTTATCTTTCAAATGGATTGCTTTTGGCATCCGTTTTAGACAGATTTCAGTCACAATTCCAAACTAAGCACTATTAATATGAAGTCTTTTTATCTATCTATTTATAAATATATATGATTATGTTGTATACGCACATAGAATAAATGTACATTCAGTAAACTGTCAATGCAACCTATGCTCTATATTATGTACATACTCTATCCACAATATAATATTATTGTGCTGCACTGTTTAGCACTAAAGGGCAGGAAGTAGCATTACTTTATCAGTGTACATCATTAAAAATACATCATTGTTATGGTCATATTAGTTATTTAAACGCCATCAAGGGACTGCCCATCTTCCATGTTTTCACTTTTTTTTCTTGCTTTGCATTGCGTCATGGTACAATGGTGACCATATTTTAAGTGACCAGATTCTATGTATGCATGTTTGATTTTTTTTTTCTTGTCTGCTCAGCTTTGGCACTACATGCCTAATAATCAATGATGAATTAAAAATAGTTCTTTGCATTGAACTTCATGGTATTTTAAGAAGAGCGAAGAGTTTAATGTCTTGAGGTTGTGGCTTAACCATCAAAGAATAGTCCTCCCTCAAACTAAAAAGGTGCAGTAAACCCCAGCTTAGATGTCTTTTATTGTGTATTCTCTTGCATTTTGGCACTATGCCTTATTTTTTAAAAAGTGTACAAGGAGATAATTAGAAACAAACAGTTGCATCTTTTTTTTGTTCCATGAAAGGATTTAAACCTGATAGCGGACCTGAAGCGACTGACCACTATGCCACCAGCTTGTGTATTGTTGCTGGCTGTGCCTTTTCAGATCAGTCAGAACCCTAAGGAACAGTTAGGGAGGCAAAGGTTTTTTTTGTTTTTAGTTTAAATGATTCCGTCCAGAACCCCATGCAAATGCCTTGAAGAACCGTTTTTGAGAGTGTACTAACACGATAGGCAACGTACACAGACGCCTACCCACTTTTGCCCTTAGGCCTTGGTTGTGTGGTATGGCTAAAGTTGCCTATTAGCCATTTAGCATCACCTGATAGTTATTGCTTTCTCTTTCACTCCTCAGCTGTCATTCATTAGCGGCGGCACCTCCTTAAGCCCTGTATTTGTTTGTTTTGCTTCAAGGGGGGGCAAAGACCCATCACACCCTTGGAGTCACACACACACACACACTTATACACACACACAAATACAAGAGACAGACGTACAGAGAGAGAAATGGAGGCGATGAAGCAAGGGAGAGACAGACAGACAGGGGGACAGGAACCTGATGCTTCTGTGTCTTGTTAACAAGGAAGGTGTTTGTTTTCTTTACCTCTCTTTTCCTTCTTTTCTTTCGCTTCCTCCCCCTCTCTCCAGGAGGTGAGAGCACGGAGCGCCGGGTTGTGGGTGGCGTGAGTGGAGAATTGGTGGTGGTGGTGGGGGTGTTCTTCGGAGAGTTCTATGGCCTTTCTTAAATCAGGGCCTTTTTTTTGTTTGTGTTTCCTATGATTGAGAACACATTGGCCTAGGTCGGGGCTGCTGGGGTCCCTCTCTCTGGGGTCGCCCCAGATCCTTCCTCTGCTTAGAACTGCAGCCGGAGCAGGCCCAGTTGGGGGCCGCAGGCCGACCCCCACAAGAAAGGTCCTGCAGTGAAATGACCCTCCACTGCCCCCAACAGGGGGTGACCTGCATGCCATCGGCTGTCTCTTTCTGAATCCCTGATATGTGCACAGATATACAGCACCCATCCCGCATGGAGGTAGCTGTGGAAACAAGAGCTCAGCTGCTCTCAGGTTACCAGACTACCTACAGCAACACGTCCACCTAAGAAATGTACGCAAACACTGAGAGAGTACTTTGTCACAAAATCTAATTTGCACAAAATTTACTCCAAATGTAGATAATCAGCCAATATATGTTTGTTATCTCAAGTTTGCTTCTTTAGTTTTGGTGACAAGTGGTTAGTTTTGGTAACAAGCTTATGCCCCACCAATTAGAATCATGCAGACCGCATGCATAGTCATTACATGCACTGTTATCGGTAAAAAGTTGTGTAAAATTGTGTTTTGTCAACAAACTATTCCTTTAATACAGTAAATTGTGCCCTACATAGAATGTAGAAAGCCACAATAACCCAGCGACACACTAGCAACTACCTGATAAGTCACCTGGAATGTCATAAAAACTCTTTATCAATCACCAGTAATACCATAGCAATAACAAGGCAAAACCATAGAAACTACCTAGAATAAGATATCAAATGCTTGGCAATCATAGCAACTGCCTACCAATACGTTAGCAAATATCTGGGGAAAATGTCAACCATCTAGACACACCCTGGCATCCACCTGAAACATTACTGCAACCACCTTGTTTACCTGAGATACTAACCAACTGGAATATCACAGCAACACGATAGCAACTACCTGGAATACTAAAACAACCGACCACCAATGTCCTAGATTACCAACAACCTAGCCAACTAGCTAAATCTGCTAGCTACACCATTGTAATCACATGGAATACCATAGCCACCCCTGTAACAACACATAGAACAAAATTAAACAAACACAATAAAAACAAAAAATAATCTTCAATTGCTTTAATGTCCCAGCGTTATTAGCTAGATAACTAAAAGTTTGCTCACAAACCTTCCCCATTTAATTATTAAGTTATTAATCTTAAATCTTCTTAACCATTTCTACAAACCACTATAAATAATTCACTACTATAAAACCACTGGATGTAGTTACAAGAGAGAGAAATTAAAGTCACTGACAGGCATTGACAGGTTC
Source organism: Brycinus macrolepidotus (assembly GCA_037974445.1). NCBI lineage: Eukaryota > Metazoa > Chordata > Actinopteri > Characiformes > Alestidae > Brycinus > Brycinus macrolepidotus. The sequence continues at coordinate 31,643,048 of JBBPCZ010000042.1, forward strand.
ATGGGACTATGTAATGCTTTTACAAGTAAAAACCGACTTACTGGTCATTTTCAAAATTGCTGCTCAGTACAAAAATATACGTTTGACAGAACCGGTGTGTATAAGGCTGTGAAGGTTCAGCTCTGTGGTAAGATTGTTCTCGGTGCTCTGACCAGACACTCATATGAAAGCACACATGCATGTGTCTAGATAATCAAGAATGGGTAGGCGAGTAAAGCCATTTGCGCTCCGTATGGCACGGCTTCCCTCAGGAAGACTGTGCTGAGGTTCAACATAAACAAGACATCGAATCATAAGCAGGCGCATGCAGCCTCTGCCATCACCCACGGCTTTAACCACACAAAGGAACGCCTGCATGGGATTCTCCCACAGACTTTAAAGAGCCTTTCAGGAATCACTGGTCTGGCAGGCCAATTTCTGGAAGAGCAGCCTTACCAGAGATGTGTATCTAGTCATTCAACTCATTACTAATTTGACAATTCCTTCTTCAGAGTTTAGAGTCTTCAAAGAACCCATTTTGGCAATTTTATGTTTAAGAGTGTGTATGTGGATCCACGCTACAGTTCTTTACTCTCACAACTACATAATTTACATATTCATTTGAAGAGTAGCTACCTAATATTTAAAATCTTCACTAAGTCATAAGTCGTAAGATAAAGAACTATAAATAACTAATAAATCTGCTGTTTAAGAAATTATTAAGCAGACGTTCCTTGAAAATGCTTGCTTTAGAGAGCTCAAGCCAAACTTTTTATTGATACACAACCTCTCTAAACAGATTAAGTCTGTTACTGTGCCTTTAAGGCTGATTATGTAAGTGAGGCTGATTGGCTGCTCTGTGCTGTGCCTTATTTAAAAATCATTCTGGGCTAAGAAAAACACTCCTGCTAACATCAGTATGAATGGATGTGGCCAAACTGCTGTAGGCTATTATAGGTAGATATACAGTGAGGGAAATAATTATTTGATCCCCTGCTGAATTTGTAAGTGTGCTCACTTACAAAAAAATGAACAGTCACTAATTTATGAGGTAGTTTCTATGGAGAGAGACAAAATATCAACCAAAAATCAAGAACAAATATGTTACATAAAAGTTATAAATTGATTTGCATGTCATTGAGTGAAATAAGTATTTGATCCCCTACAACCCAGCCAGA
>JBBPCZ010000042.1:31644304-31677728 GCA_037974445.1 Brycinus macrolepidotus
TGATGTGTGTCAGTCTGACTCAAGTACTTGGCAACACCTGCCACATGTAAATGTATTTTTTGTAATATTTTTTATTTAATTGTAAATACAGGTGCAAGATTATTTTTGTTTACAGTATTAACTGTCCTTAATAAACATAAATCTGCACAAAGCAAACATATTTGTCTACTCCTATGCTGATAAGAGTATTAAAAACAGTATATTTAGGACAGACTTAAAGTTGCGATTAATCGCGAGTTAATTATGGCAAACATGAGATTAATCGCGATTAAATATTTTAATCTACTGACAGCCCTAGTATATATATATATATATAGAGAGAGAGAGAGAGAGAGAGAGAGAGAAAGAGAGAGAGAGAGACTTCGTGGATGTTGGAATGAATCATACACGCTATAACAGCTCTTCTATACTACATCCATCCATCCATGGACTATCTGAAGCACTTACCCTTAACCAGGGTCTCAGGGTGTTCTGGAGCCTATGACTGCAGTCATTCACAGAGTGAAAGGTGGAGAAACACCCTGGACAGGTCGCCAGTCCATCACAGGGCTACTTAAAAATATTATACTCTTTTATTTCAAGAAAGTGAGAAAAGTTCAGTTTTCCATAATATGGGCCTTATATAGTCTTTTGTTGCTAGTTAGTCTCACATTGCCCACATATTGTTAAAACACATAGGTCCTTTAGTGCATGCTTTATATTTACTTTATATTACTACTATTCAAATGAAACTATTTAAACAATCAAGTCAAAGAACGGCCTGATTTATGAAAAACTCACTGACAAAAACATACCCAGGTTGAAAATGACAACAAGGAACTCATATGTTGGGCCATTTGCCTCAACTCACACAGCCCTTCAGAAGAATAGTAATAGACGAAGGGAGGCGTGAACGGAAACACAAGTGGCTCTGGAGCGTGAAAGAAGCCGCAGCTACAGGTGAGAGAGATGAGGGCAGTGCACCTGTTGACTCTAACAGTAGCAAAATGACCCGGAGCATGGCTGTCCCCAACCATGTTTGTGTGAACCAGCACAGCATTGCAGCATCAGCAACAGGGACAGTGAATGAACTGAACTGCATGTGCACAGAAAAGCTTTATCAATTATTCACAACTTTATATCACACTATTCATGCCATATGATGAAAGCAGAGCAGCTAAAAGAGTCACATGTCATAAAATATATATTTTATGTAATAAATATTATAAATAGTATATATTTATGTTCTACATTTTGTTGCTTCTTTATCCAGGGTCTTTTCCATTTATTTCAAACGCATATGTACCACTCTGTACCAGTCTACAAACTTCTTGCATTGAAACCATTTTTCTGAGCAATAAATATGGTTTTACTTGTAAAAACAAAGAACAATGCAAATGAACATTAATGCACTCAAAAGTAGCATAAAAAAGTAATTGATACAGCTTTAACTAGTTTGAAGAACATAGGTTTGGTTACAGATTTCTCCTGCTCGCTCCCTGGCATCACATGATTTTGTTAAAGGGTCTATATTCTGGAAATCTACTTTTTTTTCTCTATTTCTTTTTTTAAATCAAAGTTTATGTAGTACGTAAACACCTTTTCAAAACATGCCATTCACTCCCCAGTCAATACATAGATGCCCATTTTCAATTCACTCATTTTTGGATGTCATGGAAAACAACACATTTGCATCCAGCAGTGTCCACCCATCAATGTTATCATAAGGAATATTTCAGCCCTGACTACTTTTTAGCATGAAGCATGATCCAGGACAGCCAATCAGAACAGAGCTCATTTACATATAACTAGTCTTAAAGGCACATTAGCAAAGGCAGACTGTTTAATTCTAACAGATAAAAGAGGTTGGAAATGGTAGCGTAAAATGATTATTGACTGTTTGAGGTACATAAAACCCAAAAAACAAGTGCACCCCTGAAAATGGCATTTTTCTGCTAACTGACCCTAATTTCTACTTATTTGCTATCAGTATAGTATAGTTTAATATACTGGACAAAAATAAAACATAAAATAAAAAAATGTGCTGTACATTTTGCACAGACCACTTTTCAAATTTCAAATTACATTAATAAATAAATGTAGATTTTGATTGCCCAGAAATTATGTTTGTATATGCATTCATATATATATATACTAATATAGAACTAGAGTAGTACTATGTACTATGCAGAAAGGAGTTTTTTGGATTGGAGCTTCCTACTGAAACTGGTTTTTGGTAGCTACTTTTACTTTTATTTCAGTGAAGGAACAACATTTTTTCCTGGCGTATCATTTTATTCTTCTGCGTAGCTGTAGTCAGGGTGTACAGGCCTGAACTGTGTTGTGACTTGTTTACAGTGAGCTGGTCCTGATCAAAGGCAGCTCAGTGTAAAACCCCTCAGCAACTTCACCTGCACCCGTGCCGAAACAAAAGAGAGTTGGGACACTTCCTCGAGGTGTGGCGTGGCCCATCAAAGGATCAAGCCCCTATCAGAGCACGGTTGGTTCTCTGTCTCAAAGCGAGACTTCTTAATGGCTCTAAGAGTGCTGTAGGTGTGGTGAGGTTTCGCTTGCCATACCATACTCTTCATTGAATAAAACTGCAATTTTACAACTTTTTCACCATAATTATTTTTATTAATTTTTAGCAATTTCATACAAACCAAACTAATACAGGTAACATAACACACCAACCCCCCCACCTCCTTACAACCCCCAAAATGCAGATGTAGAGATGATGTATCTATTATTACAAGTCTTCACACAAAACAAACAAACAAAAACAAACAAACAGAATCAATCAATCAAACAAACAATCAAATAAATCAAAACACAATTTTACAGTAAGGACATAGAAAGCACCTCACATCCATTCACTTTCCATTATCTTCCATAACAATATTGTTAAATTGCTATTTAATGTTGTTGGCTCACAAGTGTCAGTCACTGTGCTATAAATCAGTTAGGTTAACTGAGACAGTCCAAGAGTATTGACCAAAATATGGAATTCTACAGTTATCTAGAAATATCTATCATTATGAATTGCGCAAAGGGTGCCCATACTTTATGAAGCTCTTTTGTTTTCCCTCTAACTATGGGTGTTAATTCTTTAGTTTACATTTAGCATTGCAAATTTTCAACAGGGACTAACTTGGAAGGTACACACATGATTAATTAAATATAGATTAATTAATTATACATGATTAATCCAGACACTTCCCGCGCCCCCAGCAAGTGGCAGGCTGTTACGGCAGCTCTGCTCATTTCTGAGCTTCTTTTCTTATCTTGTACTGTCCACTTTCTGCTGTGACAATGCAAATTTCCCACTTGTATGACTAATAAAGGTTTATCTTATCTTATAGACCTATAATGAATGTCCCCTTTAATATTTCCCAGAATCTTTTACAGAAAGCTAGACTCATATTCCAGTGTACAAAACCCCTCTGTGCAAGCTTTGTATTTATGTGGTACTGTTCAGATTGAACTATATAAACAATGAAGCCAAAGAAAACTTGCTGACTCATTGAAAGCCCATTGGTGAAAACATATTTGGATTGAAAATGACAATAAACACACAAACACTGGCCTGACTGAGACTGGGCCATAGTTTAAGGGCTTAAGCAGCATGCAAATGAACTTTATTAACATTGTAGGTACTCATTTAAAGAGTTAGCCCCTTAGAGTCTATATGCAAATGAACACTATTAACATTGTAGACATTCATTTAAAGAGTTAACCCCTTAAACTATATATTTCCACACTTTGTGGTGTATTATGGTCAAAAACTGTGTGTTGACCCGTGGTTCCATTCCTCACTTAGGAATAACTCTGTCAGTTTATATTTTTTATTTCTGAATAATAAAACATAGCAAATAAAAAGTCTGAAATTTTAAGGAGTTAAGTTTAAGGGGTCAAGATGGGTGGGTCCACAGATTTCAAGGGCTTAAATGGCACACAAACTATTTTTTCCTGTATTTATTTTTTCCCCCCGGATCTTCACTTAAAATGTTTGTGATTTTATGTACCAAAAACAATTGCAGCTGATTTTATACATAACCAACTTCCAACCTCTCTTTATCTCTTTAAATGGTGTCTTTTAACTGTGACTTTAAGACTGACATATGTATAGTATCTCCATTCCGAATGGCTGCCCTGTATTGCGCTACATTTACTAATGAACTAAGGACTGAAACACCCCTTATAACTTCAGGATAAATGGGTGGGGCTAAACTCTTGTGGGCTGAATAGATGGACATATGTAAATGATCTGTTCAAAATGGACTGTTGTTGCAGTTTAGTTTCTATATCTGGACTGTATGGACTGGGTGAATGGCATGGTTTAACTACCTTAAACATACTACATATCATTAAAATAATACAATGAGATAGTATGTTGAGCTACACTGTAGTGCTATGTGTGTCTGGGACCAAGCACTATTACTGTGATGTCGTCAGTGGAATAATGCCACAAGGCAATGACCAAATCTACCAAAACCGGCAAAAGCAGTGTGACTATTTTGACAAGGAGGTATCCCTCCCTCCTCTAAAACACAAGAACAGAAATGATGTTTAGATAACAAAAAGGAGAAACTTTTCCTGTTATCTATAATCCCTGGGGCGCTTTGGAGTATTAATCAAATAAATTGAATACAATCTCAGGCTCGTATGTGTGTTAAAGATTCAAGGCTCACTTTTCCAAGGCACAATACACTATAATAATTTGACAGGCAAGTTGTTGGGAGAATGGCTTAGAGCTTCCCATAGGTTTCCTGTGGGTGATAAGAAAGGCAAACATAGCCTGTACTCTCAAAACAGCAGCAACAGCGAGCACCTTCAGGAAGAGCACAGGCTGCTCTGTGAGCTTTGTAGCACGCTTTGTAATTTAAGGCTGAGGTCAATCCTGGACTTTACAAAGTGAGGAAGCCCCCGCCCGTTCATTAGGGCCGGGAAAGGATCAGCCAGGGCCAACATAAAAGGCAAACCGTAAGGCTCCACTTGATTCACTTGAAGACCTATGTGCTCTTCTGTGAGGGTAATGCAAAGTAGTGAGTTACTTCAGATGAGCTCAGTATAGTTCAATAAAGCTTTTATGATCTTTTGTTCAAAGTCTATGTCCTTCTTTACCTCTTTAAACAATACACCCATATATTTTAACCATTAAATTCTCTTGAACATTCTAAATGTAACTAAATGTACAACCATAACTCGGTAACCTCACACAGCACTGAATGTTTACACACAGTGATCACAGATCATCTGCACTTCATCGTGTTTGTGTTGTGGGTGTAAATATGTATTATTCATGTAACAGAACTGCATTGATTGTATCTATCTATCTATATGTGTGTATAATATGTATAATACATGTAATTGAATAGTATTAATTGTATATGTCTGTCTGCCTATCTTTATTATCTATATAATGTTATAAATAACTCTGTCAATGCTGTCTATCAGTGTAAAACAAAACAGTGATTTATGTGTCCAGAGAACAGTATAATCCTTTAAATATTCTACTCAGAGGTGTTTTACCCCTCTTGTTGTAACCATTCTATTACACAGTGTTCAGGAACACAGCACTCAGCATTAGCAGCCTTCTGTAAACTTTCATTTTGCTTTCTGAAAGTTGTAGTCCTGGTTTTGGTCCAGTTCAGAGATGTGCTCTGTCCTGCTGGCCTGCTGCCTCCTGTCCCTCCGCATTCTTGCACTCTGAACCGTAAACATCCTCATTTCAAAGAGCAGGTCAGGAAGTTTGAAAGGCGCATTAAATCCTCCTGTAACTCAGCAGTTCTCTGAATGTGCGGCATCTTCCTGTCTGCGCCTTTCCACTCCTCATGACTGCACACGATCAATTTGCACAAACTGCAGGCTTCTTATTCATTATTATTTACTCATGTCTTTTACTGTCTCCTCTTTTGTCAATATCATATAATAATACTACTCCTGCTACAACTACTACTACTACTACTACTAATAATAATAAAAAGGAGAATATAATAATAATAATAATAATAAAAATAATAATAATAATAATAACAACAACAACAATAATAATAATAATAATAATAACAATAATGTTATTATTAGTAGTAGTGTTATTATTATTTTATCATTATTGTTGTTATTGATATTATTGTCGATGTTATTTTTGCTGTTGTTCTTATTGGTGACTGGGGTTATATTGTTATTATTTTTTCTTTTTATTGTTGTTAGTTTTATCATTGCTATCATTATATGTTGTGATTTGTGCAGAGTAAGTAATAAAAACAGAAATAATAAGTGAAAAGTAAAGTAAAATAGTGCATTATTATTATTATTATTATTATTATTAGTAGTAGTAGTAGTAGTAGTGGTAGTAGTAGTAGTAGTAGCAGCAGCAGCAGCAGCAGCAGTAGTAGTACTAGTAGTATAGTTGTTGTACCTGTTGTAGTGCAGAATATAATTAATGCCTGGAGCCATCGCCTACCTTTTTTGGTGAAAGGTGCTGACATGCAGGATGATGCTGTTCCACCTGCTCCAGAGGAGCAGAGAGCAGGGAGGGGGGTCAGACAAACGGCCTGTCCCTCAGAGCCAATCACTGTCACCAAATTACACTTTATTTAGCTCCAAAATAAGGCTTATAGACAAACACACAGCCAGTCACCTGCAGTCAAAAAATCACTGCATTAAAGTACACTGAAACAGGACGTGTCCCACTGCACCACTACAAACCCTTTCTGAAAAAATAAAGAGTTCATGTCACGTCACAGTCTTAATGTGTCCTAACAGTCTTTAGGCGCCACAGGTTTGTTGTAGAACACAACAGCAGCTCGAGCAGGAAAAGGGGGACCTCTAACACTGTTGGTCAGAAAAAAAGCCTAAAAAGAAGTGCAGCTCAGTGGAGGAGAGAGAAAGTGACGAAAGCGGAACACAGCGAATAGGAGCGAGAGGAGCGACGAGACTTTCAGAGGAACCTAGCAGCAGGAGAAGTGCAGATCGAGCAGAGGGAGAGAGAAAGAGAAACACAGAGAGAGGAGCCCCATCTGCTAAAAGACAACACCACGGACTCAAAGCAAAAACTTCCATGGCTGTAGTAACTCAGGCCGTTTGAAGGCAATGCAAAAAGAAGACACGGCTCCTAAATATCAGGTACGTAAAGCAGCCAAGCAAACCTTCCCCTTCCTTTTATCTTCAAAGCAGCTCTCACAGGTGCCCTGATTGGTGTTTTCCCCTTTTTTGCTTGTTTTGTTTTGATGTTTTAGCTTGTTTTGTTATGTTTCAGCTCTACAAAGTCGCAGCAACAGGTGCTTTAATTGGCGCTTTGCTTGTTTACCTGTGATATTTTGGCCTTTACGCGTTAGATCTTTAAAATAAACAACTGTGATTGTGACTTTTCTTCTTTTTTGGCTTAAATTGCTTTTTGAAACTTTTTGCTTTTGGATTCTTCAAATTATCACCTAAAATGCATTTATTGATTTGGAGTTTGGATTTGCTTTGTGGTTTTTTAAATTTTTGGCTCTTGGATTCTTCAAATTGTCGTCTTTGTGTTTTCCTCTTCAAAACTGCCAAACCAGACATCTTGACTAGGGCTTTTCGTTCAGTTATGTTGTTTCTTTTTTGTTTTTATATTTTAGGTATTTTTTAAAGTAACAGTCAGTGATGCCTTTGGGAATCAGCACCCATATGGGGGGGGGGGGGGGATTAGAGATTTGTTTGGTGCTTTGGCACTTTGGTTTGTTTTGATTAATTTTCTGATGTGTTTTTTTTTTTTAATGATCCAGGCGTGATGATGGCATCTTACCACAGCTTGGAGGATGATGCCATGGCTCTGATGGCGCACGAGGGCGAGTCTGTGAAGGCCGAGAGCTTCATCAAAGAGGAGCAGACGGCGCGGGAGGAGGAGGAGGAGCAGCAGCAGCAGCAGGGAGCGGGAGGCAAGGCGGACCCGTCCCAGAAGCCCCCTTACTCGTACGTGGCTCTCATCGCCATGGCCATCCGCGAGAGCTCGGAGAAGCGACTCACGCTGAGCGGCATCTACCAGTACATCATCAACAAGTTCCCCTTCTACGAGAAGAACAAAAAGGGCTGGCAGAACAGCATCCGGCACAACCTGAGTCTCAACGAGTGCTTCATCAAGGTGCCGCGCGAGGGCGGGGGGGAGCGCAAGGGCAACTACTGGACCCTGGACCCCGCGTGCGAGGACATGTTCGAGAAAGGGAACTACCGACGAAGGCGGCGGATGAAGCGACCCTTCAGGCCGCCCACGGCTCACTTCCAGCCGGGCAAGGCCCTCTTCGGCGCGGAGAGCTACGGCTACCTGCCGGCGCCCAAGTATCTCCAGACGGGCTTCATGAATGGCATGAACTGGTCCCTCGCGCAACCGCAGCCCCCTCCGCCCCCTCCACCACCGCCTCCGCACGTGCCCTTCCCGCCCTGCCAGATGGGCAACGGGGGAGCTGGTGGTGGAGGAGGAGGTGATGGTGGAGGAGGAGGTGGAGGAGGAGGAGGCACGGCCGTGAGCCCCCTGGCAGTCAAAGGCATCACGGCCCCGGCCTACAGCCCGTACTCGCGCATGCAGACCGTGGGACTGCCCAACGTCATGAACTCGTACAACGGCATGAGCCACCACCATCACCACCACCCCCACCCCCACCACCACTCTCACCATCCTCACCATCCTCACCACCCTCAGCACCAGCCCGCCGAGCTCTACTCGTACTGGGAGCACGAGGCCAAGCACTCGGCGCTGCACGCGCGGATTGACATTTGAAAAGAGAGAAATAAAGAGAAAAGAGAGAAAAAGAGAAACAGAGAAAGGCCAATCTGAAGTGATGGTGGTGTTACTCTTTTAAACGCCTCTGGGTCTAATTCGTTTTTTTATTTTATTTTATTTTTTATATTTGAAGGGTCACTTTTACATTTCGTTATGCACGAGGGTTAAACAGCAAAGCGCGTGCAGATCAGACAGAACTTTCTCGTGTGGGAGAGATGAACATGCAGGTTTGGAGTCTATGGGCCAAAAAAAGTGTTCGGGCTTGCGTTGATTCAACTTCACCGAGCTGAGTAATTGTTATTATTATTTTTTTAATGTCTTTTTTTGTTATGATTTCTGTAAACCTTAAATTAGCTCCTGGTTGTGCCCCAGTGTAGATTAGCATTTTAGGATCCTGTCACAATAACGCTTTAGATGGTAAAAAAAATATCTTTGTTATACAACAACAACAAAAAACGCCAATGGTAAAATCACCAGACCTCTTTTCATTTGTATTTTTCTGTTTTGTATTGAAATTGTTGGGACCATGTTAAACCAGCACTTATTTTAAATAAAAGACCTTGATTAAATATCACTTGCTAGACCACTGTTCATGTGCAGAAATATTAGCTCTACTGCATCCAGGGTGGCGTTTAGTCTTTTAAAAGGAAAATCTTTTACTGAAATTCTTTATAATCATAGTAATAATAATAATAATAATATGAGATGATAAATAATATAAGAGATGATAAATAAGGCCTAATTATACACGTTGCTATTTCTGAATTGATCCTAACAATTGGTTCATTTGTTAACTTTTACTAATATTAATATAGACGCAACAAATAAAACATTATGCACATATTAATACATTACTATGTATTTATTCGTTAATTTGTTAAAACTGTATTGGAAGGTGGCAAATAACATACAGTAAAAAAAGAAAGTTCTATTGCTTTTACTGTTTTATTTAAAGCTTTTACTGTTTACTGGTTGTTATAAATCAGTATATATATATATATATATATATATATGATAATCTTCATTAGCTAAACTGCTGAAATAAAAAGCGAGTGCAGATGGACAGACCAGCTCCAAATTCAGTCTGATCATCTGTCCATTATTTAGATGTGGAAGATGCAGAGACGTAAAAGTCTATCAAAACACACAAAACACACACACAGATGCCAAACAAGGCGATGCGAGTTTTACAGACACTCGCGCCTTAAAATTAAGCTGTAAATACGTAATGAGTTTACATGGCCCGTTGCGCAATAATCTTTCAAGAGAGAAAATAATGTCCAGATGGGTTTGTAGAGCAGCGACAGTAAAACGTGACCGGGAAAGTTCTCAGTCCAAAGAAACCGGAGCAGCGACTGAGACAACTGGAGGGAAACGTGTGCAAAAAAACTTCACAATTTTGGATTTATTTACAGTTTCAACACATTTTTGGCCTGGGCTGCTGCAATATTTTAATATGAGTTCTGGTAAAAGGCAAAGAAATAATGCAGGTCACAAGCGTGGAGGAAGAACGGACAGTAATTGAAGCTGGAAGGAATATAAGGACGTGCAGCAATGTGGGAAAAGCCTGGACTTGGGTGTGCTGTAATGTAAAACAGAGGAAACATGGAGAGGAGGCAGAAAACAGACATGCTAAATGAACATGGCAGGACAGGAATGTAAAAATGAGAGATCTGACTGGCCTCGGTTGCGTTTCAGCAAAATTAAACTAATATGCATTCACTCATTTGATTCCTCTGTGCTCTGAGCTTTCCTGAGCATATAATAAAAACTCTCTTTTTATTTTTCCAAACCCTATAGCTGGATAAAAAACGAGTTTAACTAATTTACTACATTCCAGTCTGCATTGTGGTCACGTGAACGGTTTAATAAAATGATAGACATTCCAAACTGGATTATGAAAGGATACAAAATATACACAATAAAAATAGATGTTAGAATATTTTCTTTAGACTAATCAGCACAAGATGTTTTTTCTTTTACATATCATACAGGGATGGGTAAAACTGCTCTCAAAATTAGACTGGCCTCTGAAAATAGTGGGTTATTATTATTATTATTATTATTTTTATTCTCCATTTCTAATTCATTATTTATATTTGATCAAGCCCACTTAGACATAGTTCAGCTCATCATTTAAGATCGTGCTGTTGTTCACTTACTCCTCACTTGCAATGTTCTGCAGCTTGTTCAATGGACTTAAGTGAACGAACAAATACCTTTTAAGATCTGTTTAAAGAAAGAGAAAAGAAGGTGATGCACCAGACACGTTGTGTTTAAATTCATCGAACGTGGTCCTTGTAAAGTACTGTAAAATAACCACCTCTTGCATTTTTCCTGAAATGCAAAGAAACATAATGTCTCGTTATTATTTACTTATGCATTAATTCCATAATCCCCTCGGTGGAGCAGCAGTCCTCAGTCTGCAGGGAGTGAAGGCGGAAACAGACTAAACTGTTAATAATTCAGCTACTAAACGTGCTGGGTCTTGACAAAGAAACGCCGTATTCAGTAGTGAAGGTTTTTCCAAATATTCTAAATATATATCAATTTTTATAAGGTTCACGGGTAAGACTAAACCCTAATTCCTCAGTAGGAGCTCCCATAAGGGGGGGTCTTATTTCTCAGCAGATATTGCATAGAAATTATAATAAATAGCTGCAATGCTTAAATACATCCCATTGTATATTAGGTTTTTGTTTTTTTGTTTTCCATGCACAAAAATTTCTATTTTTTAACTTGTTTGAAATTTAGGAGAGTGAAAGTGTTGAGCTTCGTTTTTTCCTGCAATAGTGATGTTGGACTCCGTGCGTGTCTCGGTTCGTCTCTATTGAAAATGGAAGAATGAGGGTCATCACTATTTACAGAAAACGCAGAAAACGCGCGTGCACCGCAAGTCCGGGAATTGTTCATCGTAATGTCAAGAACTGGGGGTTTAAAAAAGGGAGCTCAACTCACTCTGTTTGTGCACGAGCTGTGAAAAGGACATTCTCCCAAAGTTCACCGCGTGATATAGCCGGTTATCAGTCGGGTGATCGGCTGACACGCAGGATGGACACAATCAAATATTCACAACAAGCTGCTCCATGTAGAAAATTACGCCCCCCCAAACCATCCATGCAAAATCAAAAAAGGCTAAAAATGCAGCATCTTAAAACGCACTAAATAGGCTTTAATGAGTTACAGCAGTGTGATCCTTCATTCCCTTTTTACTGTAATTTGTGTTAAATTGCTCTAAAAAAGACTCTTCTTGTCCTCCCAAACGAATCCAGCTGCAGTACAATGTGATTAATTTTTTATAAATATATATGTTAAATGTCACATTTCTAGCCTATTTGTTTCAGTTTACTGAAGAAATAGGCAGTTTAGTAGTTTTACTAAATATCAGGGGGTGACATCAGGAAACTCATGAGAAAATATTTCTTTGCATACTGACTGATAACGTCCCCAATCAACAGCGAATACATATGAAAAGGTTTGAATGGCGTCTGAGGTCATGTTTACACATTGGCCACTCAATCAATACGGCCAGTCAGTAAGATTGTATATTTTATCACACTGTATATGGGGAATCAAATAAACATAAATGAGTAACAAAATAACTTAATACTACTACTACTAATATTATTATTATTATTATTATTATTATTATTATTATTATTATTAGTTTTGTTGTTTATTCGCCCAAATGGAGGAAAACATCCATTGCGAAACACTTACTATCGTTGTCCACGAGGGGGCGCCGTCTACATACAGCACTTCATGCTTACAGTCTTTAAAGGGTGAAGTTTATTTGTAGAGAAAAAGGTCTATGTCCTTATTCCGAAAAAAACATGTCGTGGGCTTTAGCGCGCGGTGCCGACAAACAGCCTTTCGCTCAGTGCAAACACAATTCAATCTGAACCCCGAGTAAATTATATCTTACTCAGAGGCTACGTTCAACTACAGATTGATCTAAATCCGGTTTAAGTCCAGCTGTTTGTCCAGATGCGCCCCTGGCTCTCTTCTGGTTTTTTTACTCACGTGATGCACCGACACCGGTGAATTAGATAAACTTTTAATTCACTAAAACGTTTATGAACATATAACACCACAAAATAGCGACTCTGCTCTAACACATTGTTCAAATCATGATGGGTTGTTTAAAAAAACTGATGGGTAAGATCTGGTGTATTAGAGGGGAAATCAGAGGACGGTAAGGTTAATTTTTAATACATCCAGCATCTATCATCGAAGGAAGGCTATTAGGGTCTTTTATACACCTTTTGGACCCCTATGAATCTCTAAGATGTGACCAATTGCATGGCAGTAAAGATCATCAGTGTAATATAATGGTAATTAAACACAAAAAGGAACTAGAAAAGGAAAGTCTAAGAACTAAAAAACAACCAAGAGTAAAGCACATTACATTCACGCTCTTTACTTGTTTGGAAGTAAAAGTATCATTTGAAAGCACTCATAAAAGTACAAACTATATCAAAATTGTGCTTGTATTTAAGTACAGGTGCCTGATTAAACATGAATAGTCAGTGCCTGGTTCTGACAAGAAAACACTCAAACTGATCAAAAAAAATGAACCTCTATTACAGACTGCTGATATATGATTTAACTCTAGTTCAGTACATTTCTGAAGTCTTGTGTTGAAATGGATCAAGATGCTTAGAAAGCAGTGTGCTTTTTGTTAAAATATGGAAAAACAGGTTTTATGTATCAGAACGTTATTAATGTTTGTTCATGCCCCACTGCAGAAGAGGAACATAAAAAGTGACTACTGGATATCACAGTATCAGTGTGCAATACTTGACAACAAGCTTATTATTATTATTATTATTATTATTATTATTAAGCACAAAATAGTAGTAGTACTATTCTTCTACATCATAGAAGAATCACTTTTGGTTCCTTTAAGAACCTTTCACTGAAAAGTAGTATTAATTCTGTGAATATTACTACTGCCACTACTACTGCTACTAGTAGTGATAATAATAATAACAACAACAGCAACAGGGTGCTGTAAAGTTTAGTGTGTCCCGTACTCTGGTGGCAGTTGATTTAACTAATGAAAGGGTTGTTCTGTAACTGCTGAGGTAAATCTGGCGTGCTTGAGTACAGTCAGCAAGCCAACTGTTCTAAAATCACTGGGCTGAGACAGGGGTCCACTGTTCCAGAACTCTGAAGAACAACTACAGGAAGCAGAAAGTAGAGCAGAGTACGGAGCGCATCTGTGTGTTATTAATACGGCACTTCAGATTTTATGCACTGGTGTGCTTTTGTTGATTAAATCCCATCATGTCCTTTTTGAGGGTCAGAGAGAACAGTACGAAAAACTGCCTCAAAATTTAAGCTTACAAGTGGGGCTCCTCCTGTATTTCAAGCTCTAACATAAGCTACGTTAATAGCTTGTTTCTCGGGATAAAGAAAGACCATTCCATCAGATAGCAGTTAATGGGTTAATTTTTTGTCATTTGGTACATCTATTGGCAGAAACTACTGAGCCATTCAAAGATGTCAGAAAAGGACAATTTCATATGGACATAATTCAGTCTATAGCAGGAAATGTCATATGTAGGACTTCTTTAGCATTCAGATACAACTGTATCCCTTATCATATAGACTTGATATCTCTGTTTTTCCCATCCATATGAACCTACATCAAAGTGCGGCAGACTTGCTAGTGTTGTTTAGGACACACCGTGAGTGAACTTCACCGGTACAGACAGGCATTGCAGTACTTGTTTTCACAATGCAGCTGCAAGGTAGACTGATCTGTATTTATGACTTTATCACCTTAAAATTGAATCTAGATCAGCATCCTTACTCCCGAAGTGGTCTGTGAAAAAAGACCCTGTTGTCTGTAAAGTGGGACTGTAGCATTTGGCTACACAGTGAGGTTTTGTTCATTTTTATAGCTTACAGTAAGTCATACTATGTCCACATCAACAAGCCTACACCACCTTAATAAAGAGCTGGATGCTGTTTGAGAGAAGTTTTAAGGATTCGTTTATGTAAAAGATTTGGGTGATTATTGACTTCTTGTGTTAACCTTCCAGCCTCAATTCTAAAGTAAAGAAATTTGGACACCAATTTTCACCAAACCATTATTTTTAAAGAATGCTGTATTTACTTTCCCTAACTTTCAACTGCCTCTGACATTTTTTGTTAGTGTGTTATTGAATATGAGAGATAAGTCAGTTGTTGAAGGAAATGATTACATCGCTCTGGAATCACATAACAACTGCATTGTTTCATAAAAATAGAAACGCTGTCTGTAGTCCCTCATTTTCTTCCTATCCATCTTTCCTTCTTCTGATATTTTCAACTTGTTTACAGAGCCCTTAAACATAGTATCACAAAGAACATTGTCCCAGAATTTGTTTCGATTAGTTTAAAGTGATGCAACTGTGTATTATTAGACATTGGTTAAACACTGAAATTATACTTTTTTTGTTGTGTGTAATTTTCATATTTTCTTCACAGTCAGATTCATTGTTCTTTTAAAATCAGTCTCTTATGACCAAAATACTAAATGCAATATGTCAAGTGATAACTCACTATTTAGCTGCATGTTCTGGTTGATAAAAAAAATGTGCTCAGGCTTAGAAAACAAACAGATAAGTGAACATTTAAAATTTCAGAAATGGACATTAACAAGTGGCATAATGGGTGGCATCATGGTGCTTAAGCAATTAATGTTTTCTTTCTGCAAAGACTTCACCTTCAACTCATCACCAGTTAAAGTCTCATTCATGTCATATTTATTTACTAATTACTAATTAGACTTGACCTCAACCTTTTTCAAACATTTTCAAGTTTGACTTGAATTTTGAATATGAATTTGACTTGAACATGGGCACCTATATGCAGACTGAAAAGACTATGGGCCCCATAGTCCCGAGAATAACTCACTATTCCCAAATTGCATCCTCATAACACACTCTAACACAGTTGTATACAGTTCTTTATGTCAGTCCTGGATCTGATTTGTTTATAAGAATTCAAACCACACATTTTTCATAGAACATACTACTGTTGAAGACTTCTTACTGTGTTAAAATCAGACTTGCTTAATTACTAACACCATATAAATGGTCAGGAGTGGAAAAGTACAAGGAAATAACGAATGAAGCTATGAGAACTTTTTTAAAAATCTTGCACCATTAAAAGTGCAAGTATGGAGCCACATAAGGTTTCAACATACACAAGTATATACAATTAAAAGGTAAATGATTTAACAGATAAAAAGTTGTCTCTGTTTGGTGGTGTGTGTGCAGTGGCATTTGTCTGGACACAGCCATGAATTATCATATATGTGGGCAGTTTCATTTTACACTGCTATAAATGTATTTATTTATTTAAAATCAATAAATTCAAATTCACAGGAACTCAACTGACTGGTGAGAAAAAAAAAGAAAACTGTTAGATTTTTAACATGTAGACCTTGTAACATTAAAGTCTAAATGAAAAAGTAAAAAGTGAAAAGTGTTTAATTTCAATAATATTTGAGTACAAATATCCCAACCTAATACTTGCTAATAAATAAGCATTATTTGATTATTATTTTGAAAGATTTGCACTTGGCGTTATGAAATACTTAAGTAATATATATTTATAGTATACGTACTTAGATACATACTTAGGTATAATACAGTAGAGCAAAGTAAAAAAAATAAGTTTTGTCCACCACCGTAAGTAGCGTTTATTTAAAAACATCAATCAGTAATGCAAAGCTGTTACAGTAATAGTAAGTGCTACTACATCTCTAATTTCCCTTCAGGATTAAAAAAGTGTTACCTTGTCGTCTCCCAGTCTGCAGAGTTAGTGCAGAGACAGTTGAAATCACAAACTGTTTCTAGGAACATGCTATGCTTTTTTCCTTTACGCATTCAAATTAGGCAGCTTTGCAAGTAAAATCAATGGCAAATTTTTCACCCTGACTGGCTTCATTTTATGTAAATTAGGAAACATACTACACATATTGACTTGTTGGCTTGCATGATTTTTGCCCCTAAGGATGAGTATGTGTCAAGTCATGCTTGGAAAAAAGTGTTTCTGTTCTTCATCAGTGACTTAATTCAAATGAGTTCATCTTTTCCACACGCAACAGATGCATGACATCAAAATAGTTTGGTCTCTTAGTTTACTTAGGTTTGACTATAATCGCCTTAATATATTTATATTTCAATCATGTGGAAATGTTGAACACATTTGAATCATGTAATGTCACTTTTTTCAGTGTTTACATTTTCTTGGTAACTTTTAATCGTCTGTTTTATTATTTGGACTCTCCAGCACTGATTGACATTTGAGACCATTCCTCAAATCAGAGTTTGGCATATGCCACAGGTGACTGAGATGGACTTAAAGGGATGTTTGCCCTGAGGAATGTTTGGGTCAGTGTGATGCTGAAGATCCAGAAACAAAACAGGAGTAGCTCTAAAATATCCTGAAACTTTGAGTCCATGGCACATGACCATTTGAAGCAAAGCAGCCCTGATATATATCAGCTTCTGAATTTCCACAATTAGGTTCTTTTATGCATAACCACCCTTTTTTTTTTTTTTACATCATACTTGGCTTGTTTTGGTTGGATTTGACCCTACAACATACTGCCAGTGTAGATTCCAGTGGAATGTTGCAAACGCTTACATTTGTATTTTGATAAGAGTTTTTTGGCTGATACACCTTCCAAATAACTCATTGCCATGGAAGTGGATTCTTATCAAAGTTTCAAAGATACAATCAACATCTCTGACTGTGACTCTTGGGTCAGAGTGGCACGCAATTCACGTGTACCACTTTTCAAAGCATCAAATGTCAGTTTCATAATGGTATGTGTGGAAATACGTGTGGATGGTCCATGCCAGCGTTATCTCATCCCATTGTTATGGCACATATTTTGTATGGTTTACAGATGGCAGAAAGTGCAAAATAAGGGTCCTTCCAAGAGAGCATAACAGGCAGACAGCTTTAGCATATTATGGTATATTTGTGAGTAATATACACAGAGTGGCCAGTTTATTAGAGACACTAACCTTGTTCCTGCACTCAGTGGCCATTTTATCAGAAACACTTATAGATGCACTTTGTTGGTGAACAATTACTCACTGTAGCCCATTTTATCATCCCCCTCCCGCACCACCAAACAATGGAGAGGATCCACCACAGGACCACCAGCAACCACACATCACATATCATCAGCAGCATTGCAGGCAACAAAATGCACACAAAACGTACTCCTCAGACTCTGATTCTTAAGTGCTGTGTTCACAACACCTAGTGTGCTAATAAGTAACAATAAATCATTAAACAGCCAAATGATCATGATTCATAAAAAATAACAATCAAATATAGATAAGCAGCTTCCTATTGAATGAACAGGACAATTCTGTTCATTAATAAACTCATGAACAAACTCATCACCTGTCGCTCAATCCTTATCAGAATATACATTTCAACATTATCAATGTGAACATTGTCTTAAGCACTAATATCTTATCATTACCGTCATTGTCATTATTCTCCATATCCTCAACAGTTCTCAATATGTATTCAAAGTCGAAAAGCAGTTGGACCGCTTTATTATGGTTCCTATGCAAAACTACGCAAAAGTCTTTAAATGCAGTGCAACCACTAGAGGGAGACATTGTTTCACCATCACCTCATTGATGGCAACAAGGTTAACTTTAATATAAAATTTTTATACGAGCATTGTAATGTCTATGTAATACCCCAGTAATTTCAGTGTAAAGAGGAGGGAGGTTACTGAGGATTAAAGTGTCAAAAATGCTCCAGTTTATAACAAGCTTTCAGTGTTGCTTTTTTCTCAGGTACAACATCTTAGTAGCAGTACTGTCACTGACATTAGTGCTAAGGTGCATTCTTCATTCTGACACTGGAATCAGTACAGTATTCTGTAGTCCATTCACTTTGCCCCATCTGTGTATGGAACATACTGTGCATTTACACCAATCAGCCATAACATTAAACATAACATTAAGTGTACAGATCTGAGCAACTCTGACAAGGGCCAAACAGTGATGGCTAGGCGACAGCAGGGGTGTTCCCTGTATGCAGTGGTTATTACCTAACAAAAGTGGTCCAAGGAAGGACAATTGTTGAACTGGAAACAGGATCATGGGTGCCCACTGACATTCATGGGAAACGAAGGCTACCTATCTGGTCTGATCCCACAGAAGTGTTCCTGTGGCACAAATGGCTAAAAAAGGTAATGCTGGCTATGTTGGGCTTCAGAACACACAGTGCATCACAGCTTATTTTGTATGAATAAACTGTGAATAACCCTGTCCACCCTATACCCTGCATACAATGAACGCATGAGCATCAGATCAAGCATGTGCTGCACGAAGTAGCCCCACCTTGCAACTTACATTATTTAAAGGATCTGCTGCTAACCTCTTGGTGCCACATACCACAGCACACCTTCAGAGGTCATGTGGAGTCCATCCCTTGATGGGTCAGAGCTGTTTAGTGGCACAAGGGGGACCTACACAATATTAGGCAGGTGATTTTAATATTATGGCTGATGGATAAGCATGTAGGTGTGTTACACATTGCTGATTCTAACGCTGAAGGGGCTACTGTCTCTCAGCCTCGCTCTCTCCTCCCCTCCTTCTCTGTAACTTTGCTCCAGCTGCATCTTCTCTGGATCCCCTCCACTGCCGTGGTAACTCTGTAGGTTGGTGGACGGGGACTGTTTGAAAAGAGGTGGAGTCTTGGCCTTGACAACCTTGTCAAAGTAGGCAAGATCTGCTACATATTTGCCCATTGGAGATAGAGAGACGATTGGCGGGAACTCATAGCCCCATAGGATCTCGTCAGGCAGGTAGGAGGTGCGCACCTGGCAGGTGGCAGAGGTGGGTTCCACCGTGGAGCTCATCATCACCAACAGTTCAAAATCAGCCAGCTCTGGATCTGTCCATCCCCCACCTGAGACAGAGGGAGAGTAAGTTTGAGACTACATTTAACATTTTCAGTTAATTTGGTGGCCTTGACATTGTTATTTAGACAGCTTTAGACATAGCTTGTCATGACATTCTTCTCTCCTGTGTGTTCTCTGTTGTTATTTCTAGCTTGACTCATGCTTGGGTCACATTTTATCTTTTTATAGAACCCACTTCATATTCACATGCAGTCTTGGCCAGATTATTCAGTGACACAGTAATTGCTTCCAATATCAGATGTATCTGTATAAAGCCCACCACATCTCTCCATCCCTATTTCCCAAAATGGTGCCAAAATTGCTTTTTTATAACCCTCTGCTAATGCAATTATGGCATACTTTTAGACCCTACACATTCACACAAAATGGCAGCTAAAGTAGGTACATGTTTTCATAACCTCATAATTTCCTTCTCTTTGACATGAAGGTTCATTCATGCCCAAAATGTAAGCGTACCTTTGGCCGCCCATGCTCGAAGTGGGCTATCATTGTCGATAGTGTGGTAGAAGGTGAGAGGGAGGATCAGAAAAGGGCTCTCGCTGGCTGTGTCCACACTGAATGTAACATTCCTCTGATCCAGACGCACCGTTTCGCCCTCTTTAGACACACACGGCTGCAACAGCTTCCCTGTCACCTGCACAGTGTCTTTTGGTTACATGTGCATACATAATACACTTCCAGAAGTACAGAAACATCAGACCCTGATGGGCCAGTATCTGTCTTAAGACTTTGTTCCATATAACAAATGTAAATAAAATAATAATCAAATTCTGTATAGTCCTGAGAGTATATCAGTATGATTACAGGCCCCTCCCCTATTTACCTGGCAACCCAGTAGGAGGCTTTTGCGCATGTTGGCCACCCTGATCATAAGACATGCCCGACCATCATGGTTGGCTATTACTGCGTGCTGGCTGAAGCGGACTGTCTCACCACGTTTTTTTGGCCGAGCCACCTGGGGGGAGACGGACATAGAAAATAAAAAGAGAAAAAGCACTAAACATGAGATATATGTAAACAAATATAGCCAGATATATGTAATTTGGTTGATGTTTGTAATATTTGTGGAGAGAGCCGTTGAATGGCGGACCTGGGGATCAAATCACTTTTGCTCAAGCCAAATACAGTAAACAAACTAGGTGTGCTACTGGAGCTGCTTACATATATTTATCTTTTGTTTAAAACACAAAAAATAAACAGTATAAGCAGGTTGGCCGTAAAGAATCCTAGGCACAAGAGACATGACCAGAGGCGGGGCCAGTGTGTGGTAAGTACTGGCCACAGACAGGAGACATAGAACATAGGGTGGACCCTCATTCCAAACAGAGAGGTAAGTCTTGGGTAGAGAGCCACACCCGTTGTCCTACGTGAATGGAAAGTCTTAGCTGCTGATGCCGGGTTGGACACCTATTGCTGGTGGTTCTTGCCCTTCAGGTGAGGCAGCAGCAACAGATGTATTTTTCTGCCAAAGGCATCTTTATCTCCTCCTCCTGGTCATTGAACATGGGAGACTAAAACCCACTAAGACAATGCCAGGAACCGCAGCATCCTCTCAAGGTCAAGGACCCTCTCAGTCCGTCTGTTGGACCGGGAATGGAACCCAGACAAGAGGCTGACAAATGCCCCAACAAAGCGACAGAAGGCACCCCAGAACTTTGAGGT
Source organism: Brycinus macrolepidotus (assembly GCA_037974445.1). Classification (NCBI taxonomy): domain Eukaryota; kingdom Metazoa; phylum Chordata; class Actinopteri; order Characiformes; family Alestidae; genus Brycinus; species Brycinus macrolepidotus. The sequence continues at coordinate 31,665,658 of JBBPCZ010000042.1, forward strand.
AAACTGGGACCCATGGGCTGAGACCACATCATGGGGAAACCATGCAGCTGTACTATGTGCTGTTCAAAGAGTTCAGCTCAGAAAGAGGCACATATTTGCAAACCATGGGGAATCTATGAACAATAGTACAGCAAGGTGTGGGAGGAGTGACCCCACTCAGATCTAGCTGTGGTGGGAACATGAAGGTGACTGTAAGGGTGTAGGGTTTCCCCTCACTGAGCATCCCAGACTGCGGCCTCTATGTCCCAATACATGGGTGTCATGAAATGATGAGAAGGGATGATGGAATCATGCATCGGTGGCTACTCAAAGGGCTCATCTTAGTTCCCATCTGGAATGACAATGTGAAGTCGAACCTCCTGAAGAAGAGGGATCATTCAGCCGATTGGAAGTTTTTGGGGTCAGTCCAAACAAACGGATGCTTGGCCCCCTCTATCCAGTGTCACTATTCCTCCAAGGTGAGCTTAATGGCTAGTAGCTCACAGTTGATGGTTTTAAGATGGTTTTAAATAGGAGCTGGAGCACAATGAATACGTGTTCCACGTGCTCATCTGGTTCCTGATGTAGCAGAAGGTAGATGTAACAGAACTTGTCCAGGGTTTTCCTCAAAATATCATTCTTGTTCTTAATAGTGATTTTGTTGACCCCCCAGTAATCAATATATGGTGAGAGGCCTTTGTCTGTTTTCCCTGTTTTTCAACAAAGAAATCATCCCCAGCAGGCAACGTGAAGGGTTGGAAGTGTCATGCAGTGAGGGCTTCTGGGGTATATTCTTGCAGACCTTTTTGCTTGGGAATAGACAAAATGTACAGATGCCTATGAGGAGTAGTGGTTCATGGAATAAGATTGATAGCACAGTCATATAACCTATGAGGAAGGAGCTGCACTGCTTTCTCCTTCCTGAAGACCTCCCTTAAGTCCCAATACTCAGGAGGGATAACATATTTGTTGGAAGAATGCTGTTCCATTTTAATATGGACTGACAGCACACGGCGTGGTGGAAGTGAACTCTTACTGGGGGATGGGCTTCTCTGGGGGCCAGTGAGGTCACGTTCCTTGCTCTTGGCTCAGGTGTGTGGTTCTGGGAGGATGACTTTACTGTCAGCCCAAACCAGTAGATGACCTCGGGGGTGAGGAAGAAGGGAGTACTGGAGCAAAGGATCAGCCAGGTAGATCTCTGAGTAATTTTGGGTTATCTATGGTTGTACCATCACACACCCCACATTTACAGGAGGAAGAGGGTTGTGAACTGTTGAGGAGAGGACTGTGCAGCCTTTTGTTTCCTTCCTGAGTCCACCTGAGTCAATGAGGAAGAAATGAAGGGTTTCTGAATGTCCATCTATCTGGAGTTGTACAGGAACAGTAGCATGAATGACTTTCCTTTTTTTAAGCAGACCTCTGTTTAGAGCTAAAACAGAAACTGGATTAAACAAATTAATTCTAGAGCTCATGGGCTAATCTGGTCCTCCCTACCTGTGTGGGCTCTCCATGGAAGGAGGACAACTTGGACTCAGTTAAGGATGAAATGGGAGGCTCTGTGGGTTTAGGCTGATGGAGGGTTGGTGCACGTTCTTTCTTCTGACAACAATGCTCCTGAAGCATCAATTTGACTGACCAGAGTGATCAGGGTCTCTGGTTCATGCATGTAATATTGTGTAGCCAGTTTGTCTTTGAGATCCACTGACAACTCCTGAAGAAAGACCACTGAAAGCACCTCTGGGTTTCCTCTACTCTCTGTGGCTAGGGTCCGAAAGTGAACTGCATAAACCTCCACACTTTTTGTCTCTGAAAGAGGTTAAGCAGTCTACTGATGGCTAATTTAGAGTCCAGAGGCTGACCAAACATGCATCGTATCTCGGCCACAAAGGCAATGCTGTTATTGTGAGGGAGAAAAGTAGCAGAGAACATGAAATAGAACAAAGGTTGTAAGAGAGAAAGAGAGTTGAGAACTGAAAGGAGAACTGAAAGAAACCGAAAGGAGAATACGACAGAGAAACAGAATGGAGAATGTAAATGGAATTAGAAAGAAGAGAGAATAACTAGGAACACCAGGAGGTGAGTGAGAGACGGGAGAATAGCTAAGGAATGGATAGAAACGCAAGGGCAGTTAAGTAAAGAGGATTACAGATAAAGGTGCAACAAAGAAGGTACTTTTTAATACTGGTAGGTGTTATGCAAAAAAGTGAAAAAAAGGAAATACAATGCTTTGTTCTGGTGGCAATAAATCAGTCTTAAATGCACAGTAACCAAAACTAGCGGTTTAATTCTAAGGTATAAAGAGAGGTTGGAAAAATATGAAAATGTTTTATGACATTCTGACAATACATAAAACCACATAAACACTGTGGACTTTAGATAAATAAATAAAATGCTAAAGAAATGTATGATATTGGCCCTTTAGTCAATTTAACCATGAGTAGTGACCCTAAAGGAATCTTTTGTAGCAGAAGAGAGTTATAGTGGTATTATGTAGAATTTTTTTTGTATCAGAGTAAATGATAGGGGTCTAGATGCCACACCTTTGCCAGAAAAGTTCCTGTGATGAAGATCTCCATGGCAGTAGTAATGAGGAGCTGAATGATTAGCAGGACAATGGCAGACGGACACTCTTCAGTGATGCAGCGGAAGCCATAGCCAATGGTGGTCTGTGTTTCCAGGGAAAAGAGAAAAGCCCCTGTCAGACTCTGCATCTGCATCACACACAGTGTGTGATTGGCCGGAGGATCAAACTCTGAATAGGAGGGAAAAAAATACACGTAATTTTCTTAAAATGTCATGGGTTAGGTTTTTGCTCAGGTTGTCACTGTTCGTTAGATTGACTTCATATCTGAGTACTTCATTTTCTTAAAGTCACATTTTCCTTCTTTTCTGAGTTCAGACCATGCCTTCAAAAGGAAATGCATGACTTTAGGAGGGGAGAGAACCTCTGAGAGCTTGGGCTAGTGGGACAAACCCTGCTTTCATGGCACAACTGAGAAACAGGGAGATGGGCTAATGGGTGCAAAAACTTTATTACAGAAATTGCAAGATAGAGGTGGCCATGTATAGGATATAAGATTGGAAAGAGCTTCAGCCATGATCCTCCTCCTAACTTTAGGTATTTCAATCTCCCTCACTCCACCACCCTTCACTCTTGTCTCATCTGTCTGCGTCTCTATGGTCCCCTTCTCATGCCATTTTTTCTTTCCTGTCCACCTACCTTCTCTTATTCAGTGGTGCTGATGAACCTACAAAGATCAGGTCAGGTCAAATTGATCAAATGTATCAATCGATAAATCTGGTTCTATACATTTTAGGTGTTAAAAGCATGAAGGTATGTCTGTCTGATAACTTAACCAGTCCAAAGAGAAGAGGTAAGGAACATTCCTATTAGATAACATTGACGCTGATCTTAAGTTATACAGGTAATCAGATCCACCATGACCCAGTTAATTAGCTTAAGCCCTTTTTGAGTTGAAATACAGTCTGACAGAAGCTGCTCACCCAGCAGGTCTCCATGTACTAGGGCCAGAAGGTACCACAGCAGGCCAAAGATGAACCACGTCCCAACAAAGGTGGCACTGAACAGGACCAGCTTGTACCTCCACTGCATGTCCACAAAAGTAGTCCAGGGGTCGCGCAGATACAGAGTGCTCCGCCCACTCACATGTTCAATGCGAACGTTGCTCCGCCCATCCTTGGACAGCACACGACGGCGGCGGCGGAGCATCTGGCTCCCAGACCCTGCCCCGCCCAGCAGTGGCTTAAGGGCATCCGTCTGTGTCTGGCAGTGGCACACTTTCTGGTGGACAGAGCCATGTGGGGATGTGGGCGTGGACGACGTCATCTGTACAACACAGCAAATGAGTCATATTAGCTATTTTAGTGCTGCTGTGGATCCATGTTGAATATAAAATAATATGCATTACAATTTAGAATGTTAATTTCTAACTTATATACCCTCCATACTTATATACTTTGAGACTACTGTTAATTTGCTTATTTGCTGAAGCAGAAAATGTTGACTGTGCAGAAGTTAGGGTAAACAAAATGTCAGGCAGTCTCTTCCAGTGTCAGACAAGCGCATGCCAATCTTTCTCAAATCTCTCCGAGTCTCAGACCAGCACAAGCAAGTCTCTATTCAATCTTCGCACTGTCAGACCAGCACAAGGCCGTCCCTGGCACTGGACGCCTCACAGCACCTATCTCCGCCACTCCAGGTTCAGGGATCTGAACCTGACTCCCTTTTGATTGGCTGGGGATGATGGAAGCCTTTGCCCAACCCTTTTGAACGGTGTTTGCCCATCCCTTAGGACTGACTGACCCATGTTCAACTGCTGTTCACAGGGAACCTTTCTCCGACTTGGTCTTTAACGCTCTCGTTTGAATATTTGTTACTAGCACCAAGATCTGCACCATTCAGCAGTCTGGACACATCTGAAACTTCCTACATTTTACAGCATCCTACAAATCATACAATTGTACATTTCAGTTCAAGAACTTTGTCATTGTGCAAGCACAGCGAAATTGTAATCGTGCCAACCTCAGACAGTGTGTTTACATTTAAGATCTCACATGCTTACAAAAAAATAAGAAATACAAATATCAGCAATAAAAAGTACAAAATCTAAGCAATACGAGTACTAAATATAAACAATATAATGTGTAAAATAAAATGCAATTAATGATACAGAACAACTGATGAGGGTGCAGAAGCAACAGCAGCAAAGGTGTGCTGTGACAGATATGGAGTGATATGGAGTGGTGTATTGGGGTGTTAAATAACATGCATGGTTGATTTAGAAATACTGTCAGTGGTTAAATCCGTGGTTTAAAATTACATGTAAGTAAACATTGCACATACACCAATGATAGCAATACACCAGTCTTGCCAGACTGAAGAGATATTCGATTTCAGTAGTGCCACAGCTTCTGGGGAAAAGTTATTTTTCACTCTATTTGTGCATGGATGGGTTGTTCTGCCTGATAGGAGGAGCTAAAATGGGGTGTATAATGTCTTTATGTTGTTATCATCCCCTTTCACCCGGCAATTGCTGTAAAGATGTTGTAGTGATGGAAGCTCTTTCCCAACAATGTCCTTTAATGTTTTCATGAAAGGCTAGAGGGGTTTCTAATCATCTTTGATGCAGCTGCTGTTATGCAGCCGTCATGTAGTTTGTTAGGGTGTTCTCTGTGGTGCATCTATAAAAGTTAACAAGCCATTTTTGGGCATTCATTCTATTGAACCTCATGGGAACCTTTAAATACTCTGGGTTGACCTATCTACTGCAGTCCTGGACCTGACCTCAAGAGGGAAAGGCACCTGCCAAACTTTCTCTATCTGATGAATTAAAACAGTGGGAAAGAGTATTGCTTTACTCCAGAGCTCCCTTAAACACACAAAGGGAGTGCTTGCTGCTATGAGAATGAGTGGGTCTGATAGAAGGATTAAGTGAATAAGAAAAAGCATTTTCCCCAAGTTCCCAGCCTATCCACCTGGCCATCTCTTTCATTCTCCCTCTCTCTTCCCTCGTCCTCTCTGCCTATGGACGTGATCATTCTCATCCTCGTGATCATCCCAGTCATTAGCCGAAAGCACTCAGTGACATCTCTTTCTCTCAGCTGCTCTCTTTTACTGCTCTATTGGTCTTGGCTTTGTGTGATCGTGCCCTTTACAGATTTTGTAAATAATAAGGCCAAAGATTGCTTGTTATGTTAGCCTAAAAACTACTGTTATTAATGTTCATTATTGTTAACAGGTTCTTAGGTTAAATGTCCTTTTTCTCTATCACGACTGAAAGAGAATGTTGATATTTTATGGGGACAAATATTTTTGCTAACACAGTGTCTATGTTGAGCAAGCAAATTTGGTGCCTTGAATGAGACATATAAATCCAACAGACTTATGAAAAAAAAGATGAATTAGTGCATCAGTGAAATAATCTCTAAATTATAGATATGACATTGTTAGACCTGTCACAGCAGTTACATACACAGATGCTCAGAGGGGCTCTACCAAAAAAGAAGCTTTTGTAACCTTTGGTGACAACTACTACAGGACCTACTAAGTGGCAAACTTGGGGAGCTAGCTAGAAAGAAATGATGCACAGTAAAAAGTTTTTAACCCGAGGGTGAGTTTAAAGATCCCTCTCAGTAGCTAATTACCTAGCTAAGCTAACTATCACTAATTAACAATATGTAGCTTGCTTAAAGCTTATGTCAACTGTTAACACTGCCACTACACATTTCACCGAACCTGATACTGCCACTAGATGCCATTAGATTTGTCACTGGACTTGCCACTGAATCTATCCGTCAGCTGTCATGGCTTCCAGTCAGCCTGCCCTAGCTGTTTTTTTTTTCGTTTTAATTCTGTATTCTTTGAAAAACATAACTGTTTTGGTGGAATAGAGCTGTCAATCCACCTGTCACAGGACCTCTCCCTAGACCTGCTACAGGACCAATCACTGGACTTGTCACTGGATGTGCCATTGATCTTGCCTTTGGCCACAGGTCATATTTTGAGATGGCTACTGCAGGGCCTTCCACTGGATCTATCACTGGACAGGCCATATTTTGCATAAGTATAGCCATAAAAAGTAAAGTTGGCCCCTTATAGTCACCTAAACCTAGGATTAGTAAATCCCAGAAAATTTCCTACAGTAAAGTGTAGGGAATTTTTTTCCTGATTGTTAATTGCCAGGTTTGTTAGGTGTGATATAGTGGGGAAATCATTAAACTGTGCTGGACTCCAGCCATCGAGTTACCTCCCCTGAACTACATAGTGAGATCATCTGTGTATAGACGATTTGATAAAACAAATGCAGAGTAGACAGTTGTTTATGCAGAATGTTAATGCAGGATTTAGCATGTCAAATCATCAACAGAGTTGTCCCTATGCACTACAAAGCCTTTACATAAGCCATTACTGTCAACACTGTCCCTGTAGTTACGCAGGCTGCAGTGTTTATAATTAGGATAATTACAACAACAGAATCCTAATTTGTTTCTTTTATGCTTTCCATTTACCTCAGTTTCTCCCTAACTCTCTCTCTCCTTCTCTCTCTCTCTTTCTCTCTCTCTCTCACTGTCTCTGTCTCTCTCACACTCACCATCTCTCCCTCTTCAATTCTTTAATGCATATTTTTTCTTCCTTAAACTGCCAAATAACTATAGAAGCTACCAAATAAATTATAGCAATTCATGAATAATAGGCTGACAGCTTGAGGGGTTAAAATTACCCTAATGTTAAAATGTAATGGGTCCTGACAAATGTTTATTCACAAAATACTTTTATTGAGTGTATCTTAAAATTCAAAACTGCCCTCTCACTTTTTCTGTCTATCTTTCTTTCTCTCTTCTCTCTCTCTCCCCCAATCCATCTATCTATCTTGTGTATAATGGAATGCTTTGTTGACAGCACAGATGAAAGGAACAAAAGATCAGGAACAAACGTGTGTGTGAGAGAGACAGAGAGTTACAGCTAGAGAGAGAGAGGGAGAGAGAGAGAGAGAGAGAGAAAGAGGGAGGGAAAGAGAGAGAGAGAGAGAGAGAGAGAGAGAGAGAGAGAGAGAGAGAGAGAGAGAGAACAAGCTAAAGGAAGGGGGATAGAGGAGAGATGTGACAAAAAGGCCCTCATTAGTATTCCAAAGTGGATAATAATCCCCCTTGGCTGGACTCAAATGCACCATCTCCTCATTCCCTTGCAATCAACATGGTCTCTCTCTCTCTCTCTCTCTCTCTCTCACCCTCTCTCTCTCTCTCTCTCTCTCTCTCTCTCACACACACACACACACACATCCCAGCCCACAGTTGTTCACACATACTTTTACAAACATGAATGGAAAGACCCCTAGAGCATCACAATAAGAACAGCTACAGTTGCTCAGGTCTTCATCTTGAGCTACAGCTTCCTTACATTACATTCAGTTTATTGATATTTCTTACTGTCTGTTTATGCAGGCCTCCTGGTGAGCATTCCACCAACAGACAGAGATCTATTCTTTTAATTAACACAATCAAATAAAATATTTTCCTTTTAACTTCCCTGTGAAATGCTGTGTCTGTGTTGAGCTGTTAGTGAGCAATGGCAGGTGAAATGGGAGGAGTGAGGACCACCTGCTGTGAAAACATTTATCACCTCTCCACAAAGCCATGCTGAGATAAAACAGACAGCACAACTGCAGCTTTCTAAATACAAAAAAGTGTGCATAAATAGCATTCCAGTACAATAAACACTTTTGTAAGACCGTTTGTAGTATTGTATTCCATACACATTTCCCTAGAACTATATTCCATTTAACGTTATTCCAACGTCATGGAAGTAAAAACTACTGAGAGACCACCATCCCAGGCAGAACTGTGGAAGTTTGCAGCACTGATTGAACAGATAGACTTTCATTTGTCCAGGCTACGAACTTAAAATATCATCCCTGTCTAAAGAAAACCATTTATCTCTATTTTCCCATTTTTATTTTTCAGCTTACACAGCAAATGTCCTTTACATTGTGTGAAACTTTCATGATAGAAAGTTTTGCAGAAATTCTGCAGACTTAACAGTAACTTACATTAACTTTACATTAACTTACAGTTTATTGAAGTGACTTCTGGTGTAAAGTTACCATATTGGAGATACTGCACTTCATTTAGAGAGTTAGGATAAAGTATGTAATTTAGCTGAAAAAAATAATGCATTGAATTTACTTGATTTAGATTTGTACATTAAATTACATTTGATTACATCAATGTATTACATTAATGCAATTATTGCCAAAAGTTAGCAAACTGAAAGACAAAATAGTGTTGATGTAATGTATTTTATATATGTGTAAAGTATGCGCTCAGAATAGCGTATGTGGTTTATCTGAATTGGGTTTATCTAGAAATAAATATTATATGGGCAAATCACCATGAACTGCGTAAGTATAGCTGATTGTGATTAACCCATTCATGTTCAGCAGTTACATATAGTATGATGAGAAAAAAAATGCCATGATTAGACTAAAGGGATGAGATTTTGGATAGTTATACCCCAGATGAACATTATATAATTCAACACAACTTTGTGCTGAACCAAGCTCGGAGAGCAGATGGACCAAAGGATTAATCATTTGCCTGTAAGATAGGTATTCTTCAATATTTTTCTTCAAAATTTCTGCATGATTATTAGATGTGAAGCTTCACAAGTGGTTTAGATAGTTCATAAACTGGCTATATTTATGTTAAGACATTGACCTCTCGTTCCTATCATCCTCACTGTTCAGAAATCTGAGGCATTCTTAACAACGAACCATTCTGCATCAAAACACTCAATGACACTCTTTGTTCACATCTTCACTGTTAAACTATGCATTCTTTGGAAAATCTGTGAAATTCTCCTTTAATATTCAGTTTTAATGGATATAATAAGGACAAACCTAATGTTCACAAATGTATATTTTTCTCACATTCTATTTATTTATAAAAAATATAATAGCAGTGATGTATGATCCATTATTTAACTGGGTTAAAGTTGCTAGAAACCCACTTCAGTATCTAGTGCAAACTTTGTTGGCTGGCCTTGGTGACCAAACACAGCCTGTGGATTAAAAAAGCATCAAACAAGTAGTAAGTGAGTGCAGGTATTCCATAAACATTGAGCTGTAGCTTACCTTTAGCCCTGTAGTTCAGACACCCATGGAAACACACCAAAAGCCCACTCTCTTCTTCAGTTTCATCACCACACACACAGTACACTACAGAGCTACAGTGAGGAGCTACACACAGCCGGCTCTTATAGACATCTCTCTCTCTCTCTCTCTCTCTCTCTCTCTCTCTCTCTCTCTTTCTCTTTCTCTTTCCCTCTCTCTCTCTTTCTCTCTCTCTCTCTCTCTGCTTCTCTCTCTCTCTCCCTCTTTCTTTCTCTCTCTCCCTCTCTCTCTCTCACACACACACACATACACACACTCTCTCTCTCTCTCTCTGTCTTTATCTTTCCCTTTCTCAGCCTCTTTGTGCGTCAGTTCTCAGTTTTCTCCTCACAGAAAATTCCAACATTTATGTGATTAGCAAAAGGGGTCATTTGTGTAATTACACACACTGTAACCAGTAGTTTAAATAAAACATACTGCCTCTAGATGAGAGTAAAACAATAAAGCAGCAAACAATGAACACTTAAAGACTTCCACAGGAGAAAAAGAGAGAGAGAGAGAGAGAGAGAGAGAGAAAGAGAGAGAGAGAAAGTGAGAAACACAGAAAGAGAGAGACCCTTACTGAAAAAGAATTGAAATGATACTGTTAGAAGTATCTAGTGCTGTTTAACTTCTATATTAAACATTTTGAGTTAATTAAGCAGAATTAAACCAAATGTCAGGCACAGATTTGTGCTGTGTTGACTTACTATAAGAGGTTTGATTAATTACAAATTTTAAGGCAACCCAGTTATAAGTAAACACCAATTTTTTGCAGTGTAGTATTTCCATGTATAATTTTCCTGTAATGCTGCACTGGTTTTTGGTAACTTTCCTCCTTTAAAATGTTGAGTTTATTGAACCTCAAACAGTAAGTTAAGAAAACAATAATATGTTTTATATTCTTTAATCTTAAAGTATTATTTCAATAGTAGTAACATTGAATAAAATATTTTTTTCAGTTTGTCATAATAATGTTTAAATACTGGGAATGTGAATCTTGTTTACAATCTGTTGTGAATGATGTGTTAGTGAATCATGATTCAGGGCTCCTAAAGCAGATTAGGGGAGATATTTATGCAAAACATTCATTTATTGAGGGCTGAAGCAAAACCTCAGAGAATATCTGAAGGCATCAAACCCAGTAATGAGGAATGTTTTCATTCATTTGTTCATTCATTCTTTCATTCATTAATTTATTCATTTATTCAGTCATTTGTTTGTTGATTATGCAACTTCCTTTCTCTTTTCAAACAGATGAGCCATAGCAACTCTAATGTGTCAAGGTAACAATTCTCTCTCTTTCTCTCTCTCCCTCCACCTCCTCCTCCTCCTCCCTCCTCCAGCACGTGCTCCCCCGGTGGTCTGCAGGCCCTGAAGTGGCCGGACAGAACGTTCTGGGATACAGAAAGACCAAAGCCAGATGAGACCGTGAACAGCATTAAGACGGCGGCACAGAGAGAGTGACACAGCATTCATTAAAGCGGACTGGGGGGGGGTGTAATTTATGTTGGTTCTAGACTATGTTTTCTGATGGTATGTTCTTCATTTGTATGTTTCGTTTGTTTATCTTGTTTACTGTTTTAGAGGGAGAGAGAGAGAGAGAGAGAGAGAGAGAGAGAGAGAGAATATATCAAGAAGGTCAAAGAAATGCTGTGTTCTGGCGATGAACAATGCATTTAGAAACATCTAGACATCTGAGCATTTTGTGATGGTCTTAGGAAGATAATTATTCTTGTTCATAATTAAAGAGACTCTCGAGCTGAAATGAAAAAAATATTTACATCTCTTGTTAACATGCCCTCTGCCCTGTTGTAGCTGTGCCACAATAATCTCCACAGCAAGATTTCCAGATTTATAGACAAGGAAAAGCCCCTTCTGATGATGTATACTGAAAATGGAAATAAACTTTGACTATTAGTACTTAGGGATGGTCTCTTTCAAGCAGACTATCTTTTCTTTTTATGCTAGCTGGCTAACAGTGAAAAAAAGTTTGATGACCATCTGAGGTTAGTGCTAATGCTAGCTAGCATCGCAGATCTATGTATTAGCTTCTAGATCAGTGGTATTATAGAGAACTGTAGGTATTCCTAAGGGTTGTGGGGTGTATTGGCAAAATGCATGCTAGGTATTGTAGTGAGGATGTTGATAACATTTCAGATAACATATTTCATGCTACTTTTAGTTTGGAATTGCCCACACACTGAGCTGGTGTAAAGGTTTTAGAGATGACACATTGAGGTTGTATCTCCACTATCACTGCCATATGCTCTGAAAAGTAATGCACAGGATGTGTACATGTGTTTACACTATATTACATAATTGTGTTCCATCATTTACATTATATTACACTCAACAAAAATATAAATGCAACACTTTTGTTTTTGCTCCCATTTTTCATGAGATGGACTTAAAGATCTAAAA
>JBBPCZ010000042.1:31677828-31693720 GCA_037974445.1 Brycinus macrolepidotus
AAATTATAGACTGTTCATTTCTTTGTTACTGAGCAAACTTACAAATTCAGCAGGGGATCAAATAATTATTTCCCCCATTGTATGCATATCACAACAGGAGTATTATGAAGAGAATTAATAGAAAAAGAACTACAACTAAGATCAAGTACTAAGATCTGCAAACTAGTTTTTCTTGCTTATCATTAGTGGACATTAGAGATGGCAAAAAAAAAAACACTTTTTCATTTGCAATATTGATCCTGAAAATAAAACCTTCAGCACTTGCTCATGCTGATCTTAACCTTTAAAAACATTTTTAAAAAGATAAAGTCAGACAGCACTTGTTTCATTTACTGAGTATTCATTTAGAAACAAACGCACATACGCTGCCTACTGCCTTCCTCAAAGTGTTTGTGACTCCACCAAATAGTACTACATAATGTCCACCCATTCATCTTTAAAGCGAGTCACAATTACCATGATTGGTTGTCTTCCATACATAGTAGATAACAAATAAACCGCAAATTAATTGAAAACTTTTGAAATATGAAACTAGCAAGCTTAAAAATAACTTGCTGTTACATTGCCTCTGATTAAAAGTTCTATAAGCCTAACATTAACTGAGGCACTTTACTTAAGACGAACATCCAAAAAGTAGGCCTTCATGCTCAAACTACTCAAACACTCTACTGAGAAATACACAGCTAGCAATGTGACACTCAGTGCGAGTCTATGCTTTTTCAGGAAAAATATGATTGCGTCCTTTCTTTTTTTCCCCCTGTGACATCCAACCCAGCATTTACTGCTGATAGAAGCCAGACCTCTGATGTCAGATCAGTGCCATCTCTAGTAGAAATAGAAAAAGAACCACAACTGTAGCAAGGTCAAGGACAAGGAGCACGCCAGCTGTCATTTGTCTGCTATTGAGGGTTTCTGCAGGACGAACGTGAGAAACTGCCTTTTAAATGGCCTGATATGGTGAAAAGTGACAGCATGATAATGCATAATGGTGATGAGTTACAAAAACTTAAAATCTAAAACCTATTTTCTGTTAATGACCAGACAAGCCCAAACCAAATCCCACCTCTACCCAAGATGAATATGTGTGTTATCTTAAATAGCCAGATGTTTCTGTCTGGTTGCAACAGTGCCTGTAACGGCTGGCTCGTGTGGGGAAGCTCATTCCACAGACAGAGCAGTGGAAAGCTCTTTCACGTGTGTGAGTCCGCATGTGACCCTTCAAGCTGCTCTTCTGGGTGAAGCTGCGGCCACATGTACCGCAGCTATAGGGCTTTTCTCCGGTGTGGATCCTCTGGTGCCGGTCCAGGTGGCTCAATCGGTCGAAACATTTCCCGCAGAGAACGCAGAGGAAGCGTCTTTCTCGCTTTTTCTGCATCCCATTCAAAACTCTTTGAGGTAATGAGTTGCAAGGTAAATCTGGCACCATTAACACCTCTGTGGTCCTAAGAGAAGCTGCTGAAGCAATGTGATCTATGGGTGAAGCTAAATCACATTCCTCAGACTGCATGGAATAAGATATCTCTCGATTGGTCTTGTCTTCCTCCATCGGTGATGCATCCTCTACCTCCTCCTTCACACGAATATGGTTTCCACTCAAACTCTTGGTGTTGGTGTTTGCAGGAGTTCCCCATGAGTGTATAATAGTTGAGGTAGCTTCTAACTGATATTTGCTTTCATGCAAGCTGTGTTCAGTTCTGGCAAAGCAATCTGACTCCACGAAATCTTTTGCAGTGCTAGCTGTCTTTAAGGGAAGCAATGCCTGCGTGTCTTCCTCATCCATTACACTCTCAGATCCAGAGTTGAGACATCTTGACTCTTCTGGCCTAAAATCAGTCAACGGCTGATTCAGTGTCTGCTCTTTAACTTCCTCTTTCTTCTCAGTCTTCATGCCATCCTCCTCCAGTGCACAAACCACTGAATCATCACTGCTTTGCAACTCACAGAAATCAGAACACTTCTTGGTTCCTCCAGCTGGGCCGTCTGTTTTGGTTAGTGTTGTCTGGTGATCAAAGTTTGGCTGTTCCAACCCCTCTTCCTCTATATTCATTAAGTGAGTAGCTTCTTGGCCCAGACATGAAGAGTGTGGATTCTGTTCCTCAGTGTGTGTGTCTTGACTGTTCATGTAGGAGTGGTGTGCAATCTGCTCTTCACAATGAGGTGCCATATTCCATTCATTACTGAAGTGGTTTTCTTCATTAGGCAACCCAGAAGCTGCCTTTGTGCTGCCACTAAATCCTAAAACAAAGAAATGTTAAAATGAAGGAAAATCCCAGATGTAGCAGGCATTATTATTAATACGTGCTCTTTAGCTATACCACACTGGCATCCACACCTTTCACAGTCAAATTTAAGTTAGTATGTAGACATTTTTATTCTGTATTCTTGGTATATAAGATTTAGATTGTTTATTATATTGTTCGGTATATTGTTCATTGTGTCTTTACATATTGTTGTTGTTTTATACTGTTGTGCTTGAGAGACACCATCGACTGGAATCAAATTCCTTGTATGTGTTCGCTCACATACTTGGCCAATAAACGCAATTTTGATTCTGATTCTTAGCACATTTGTGTTAGCCAAGTAATTATCTTTTGTATTATCCCATGGTGAATTGTGCCATGTTTCCAGAAAGGCTGGCCTGCATTTTACAGACTGTTTGTTAGTATTTCCAAACAAGCATTTGAATACACATTCTCAAAATTAGCTTTAAGAATAATATTAATGTTTTATAAAGATGTTTTTCAGTATTTTTATTACTGCAGTTCTAAACACTTCCAGCACGTGACAATGTATTAACAGTCAGCCGCTCATGCGCAGTATGTTGCTCTAGAAGCCGCAATAAGAGCCTCTTAATTGAATACAGTTTCAAATAAGATTAAGATTGCTATTTTCTAAGCAGTTAGCTATAGAAGAAGGAAATATCTCTGGTAAATAAACAAACACTGGTTCTTGAACTGCAAAACAGGGTAGAGTAGGGGAGGTGTTTGGGGGGATTTTGGAATCATTCATTGTATAAAGTCATTCACTGTATAAAGTTCAGATTTATTCTGCACTTTTTACTGCACACACACAAGCATTCAAAAGTTTGGAAACACTTGCCATATTTACGTTTTTGTTATTTTATACACAATAATAATAATTAAGGTCTAAAGATTTTCAAATAAAAATGATGAATCACAATTCAAATGGCGATCTGGCACGCTGCATTCAAGATAGAAAAACGGATATCCTGGTCTTATGGAACAAATTAACAGGCCTGAACATTCATTTTTAGAAAGTAATCACATTTACAATATCAGTTAAAAAAAATACAGTTAGATAATTTCCCCACATGAATCAGAATTTAATAATTTAGTTAGATAATTTCAGAATATATTTTCTGTTCATCATTCATTTTTATTTACAGCATCCTAACGTACCAATTATATGAAAACTCTGTGGTTTCACAAGACTAACATCCGTTTACATACTTGTCTGCAACCAAGTTATTATTTTTTTAAATGATTCCAAATTTCTGAATACTAGTACATATTCTTGGTATGAATTTATTATCTACCTGTTTTTCCCCAACCTATATTAGTTTTATTCCTATTCAAACTTAATCAATCGGGATGCTTTCTGGTGGTGATGCTTGGTCCCAATTAGTTTTCTCTTTAACTTTGTATTTTACTTGCATGTAATTTGCATTTGATTGCATCTTATGTACCATGACAGAGCAGATCTCACCTCGATGGGTCTTTAGGTGGCTTTTTAGACTGCTCTTCTGTGTGAAGCATCGGCCACATAACCTGCAGCTGAAAGGCTTCTCCCCTGTGTGTATACGCTGATGTCTCTCCACATGGCTGAGCCGATCAAAGGTCTTGCCACAGAACATGCAAGGGAAGCGTCTCTTATCCACTTCCATCCCTCCATTCATCTGCCTACCTC
Organism: Brycinus macrolepidotus; assembly: GCA_037974445.1. NCBI lineage: Eukaryota > Metazoa > Chordata > Actinopteri > Characiformes > Alestidae > Brycinus > Brycinus macrolepidotus. The sequence continues at coordinate 31,681,756 of JBBPCZ010000042.1, forward strand.
TGGCTGGAACACTCATACTCTGACCCTCAGGATGTGGGTGTATGAGTGTGTTGTGTGCGTGCGAGTGGGTCTGCTGATGCCCTATGCCATTTTGTTCTCTCAGTAATTCATCCGTAGCTACCTGCAAGCTGTCTGTGGAGGGTTCACTGTGTCTAGCTACATCATCTCTGTTTGAGCACCTTGTCTCCAGTCTGTCCCCAAGTGGATTGTAACTCCTCTCCAAGGCCACAGTAGGATCTAGATGGTGTTGAGACTGATGTGTGGAAGGGAAATACTCAGGAGATTGTATTTCTGCATTTTCCTCTGATGACCACACCTGGGTAAGCTGCTCATTCTCAGTGGAGCTGGAATGCGAGGCAAGTCCTGTTCTTGTGTTTTGACTCGTATTTTGCACCACTTGCTCCTCATCCTCCACAATTTCAAGCTTAACCTTTACTCCAGAAGCAGCTATGGTTATTTCCTCACCCTGACCACTGAAATCTTCACTTCCAGGCTCTCTCTCAGTTCCTCTCTTGTCTTTTTCATTGACCCCTGTGGCAATAAAAAGACAAAAAAATACAGTTAAGGAAATATTTGGCAAAATATCAAATTTGCACAGGGGTGCTGAACTAGAATGAGAGTCAATGCCAGCCCTGGTGTTGTCTAAACTGCTGTCTGTAGCAGCAAGGCTTTGCTCAATTTTACAGCTATAAGTCATATTGTGTCCTAAACCATATCAAGTCTGAAGCAACTTAATGCAGCCGGATGCAGTCTGAGTGAGGTACGTTTCGTGAATGTATTTGCAGAAAAAAGATTTGGGTAACAGTTGACTGGTGTTATTTACATCAGCCTTGTTGTGTCAGCAATTTAATGACAACCTTGAAACATTTGCTTTCTGAAAATTTTTGAGTTTTGCAATTCCCCTGTCCTTATAGATGAAACTAGCACCAGACTCAAAATACACTAAATGTTGAAAGGTTTGTAGACACCTGCTCAAATAATGTTTCATTATTGGAAGTTTGTCCCTATCGCCGCTCTACTCTCATGGGAAGACATTACACTAGTGTTTGGAACATTAAATTTGACTTTTAAATGCATTCAGCCACAAGAGCATTAGTGAAGTCAGGTACTGATACTGGATGATAAGTTTACAAACAGTACTCCCACCTCCAATTTAAAGCCGGCCCCTACCACCTGGACTATCCACTCTGACTCCATTTCATTTGTAGGGTTCACCATATTGCAGGCTATCCATGGAGTGGGAGGGTCCCACAGTCCTCAAATACATGTACATGTCAAGACTGAGAGGCTCTAAGGTGTCCTGTTTCTCATTCTGTTATTTATGTGCTTTTAGTGTGGCCTATGGTGATTACCACATTGATGCAGACTCAGTCATATTCTGAATAAATTAGTTTGTTTAGAGCTGTCTGGCCAATGAGATAGAGAAGACAGTCATATGAGAAATTAAATGAATTCAGCTGCATTATCTGAGAAATAGAAAAAAAATCTGTCTGGTTATGCCGAGCCTGCACACGCATGAGTCTGGCACATACGCACACTTCTAGGACTACAGCCCTCACACTTTCCTGTCCTATATGTCCACATTTTGACATCACTAAAGTGTGGACTTGAAAGACAACAGGGCTTATGAAGTCTTTAGGGACAAACCTTTAGTACTCCACAGAATCGTGATATGTTTAGCAGGATGGAAACAACACACAAATGTCAGTTCAACCTTGCTTTGTAGTCGAGTATCTTTATCCACATAAGGATTTGCAGCATTATGCTCATGCAAGATGCCCCTTTCTTATATTTGCCTCTTGTAAATTGTTAAACACTAACAGCACATGGCTGCACCACAGCATGGCAAGTGAAGGGTCTACCCTGAGCTACTTCTTCCCACTGGATCGTCAGAAAGGCGTCCTAAAGTTTATCCATGTACTTATACCATGTCCCTTAATTAGGAAAGGACTCCACAGATATGAGTTTAATTTCATATGGAATCACTATTAGTAATCCAGTGATAAAGGCCAGTGTATCCTTAATATATTGAACGGAGCTTCATCATTCCATCAGTGCTCTTCAGTCCACTGTTGGGGAGTTTTATACCCCTCTGGCCGGTCTTAAGTGTAACAACCCTAGACTCATTGGCAGCTGCTCTAAAACATCCTATTCTATTGGCCATGGAGATTATACAAGGCGAACAACTAAACAACTATCAGCACCTCCGCTGAATGAACCAGAAATGGGTTCTGGACACTTTTGGACATAGAGCGTGCCATATACACTTACTGAAGTACTGTAGGTGGCCTGCATGGTTGGCTAGCTATATCGTTCATTTATTACACAAGGTTAAACGTTTATTGGACTATTCACCTTTCTCTGTAACTTGATGTTAGACTTCCTGGGTGGGACACCTCAGTCAGTCAAGATAGGGATCAACAGCACCACCACACTGAGCACAGGGGCCCCCAGGGCTGTGTGCTTAGCCCTCTGCTTTTCACACTGCTGACCCATGACTGTGCAGCACTGCACAGCTCAAACCACATCAGGGGCTTCACTGATGACACAGCTGTGGTGGGTTTGATCAGCAGGAATGATGAGGTGGCATACAGAGAGGAGGTGCGACGGCTAGTGGACCGGTGACACCGCTAAAGTGTGGACTTGAAAGACCACAACATGGCTTATGAAGTCTTTTGGGACAGACCTTTAGTACTCCACAGAATCGTGATACGTTTAGCAGGATGGTGGAAACAACACCTATCCCTGAACACGGATAAAACTAAAGAAATGGTCACTGACTTCAGCAGGGCACAACGTGATCACTCCCCACTAAACATCAACGGCTCCTCAGTGGAGATCATCCAGAACACCTAGTTCCTTGTGTTCTCACGTGGACCCTCAACACCAGCTCCATCACCATGAAAACCCTTTCGGATCGCAAGACCCTACAGAGAAATGTGAGGACAGCTGAGAAGATCATCGGGGTCTCTCCCCTTTATCACGGACATTTACATCACATACTGCATCCGCAAAGCCACCAGCATTGTACATGACCCCACTCACCCCTCACACTCTTCTCCCTCCTCACATTTGTCAAAAGGTTCCGTAGCATACGCGCCTTCACTGCCGTTTCTTCTCTCAGACCATCAGACTCCTCAACCACAACTGAAACACAAACTTTACCCCCACACATACACACCACCAACACATCACTCCCCTGAACTTCCTTCTCCTCCACCTAGCACAGTATACACACACTGCATACATATTTAACTACCTCTATAAATCCCCTTCTTTTGAATACACTGCACATTCTGTCCTGCTGCTCCTATATTTCCACAATTATATTTTTTGCTGTCTACCTCTGCTGTGCATTTTTGCACTCGTAACACTCTGCTGCTAGAATAAAGTATCTGTCATAATACTGTATTCATTCAGATTTGTACTGTTGTACTGCTGTCGACAGCACTAAATGCTGTTTTGTTGCTCTTGTATTTTTCTTGCACTCTCTTCTGTGCTGCACTTGTGGTCATGTTGTGTATCGGTTTCTGTTCTTGTGTTGCACCATGGTCCTGGAAGGACGTTGTTTCGTTGCACTGTGTATATTGTTGAAATGACAAAAAACCTACTTGACTTGCAGCTCATTACCTGAATCCAATCTCTGACCACCTTGAGCGATTCCCAACTGTCTGGAGCGACCACTAACACACTCCCGGACAAGTGCACGACGAGTAGCCCTTAGCTCATTTGACACTATCTGCAGGCTCCTCTTTAAGGTGTCGATCTCGTTCTCCCGTTCACATATTTCCAGCCGCAGCATTACCACACCGTCGTCGACTACTTTACTGATTTCTGCCACCGCAGCTTTCGCGAGCACGTCCATGATGGAAGCTATTTGTTTCTGGAGAGTCACACCGTTGGGCATGTTATCCATTTGTTCACATAACCACTCCGAAATTGTCTCTATGAAGTCTGCTTGAAGTTTCTTATCCACTCAAACAAGCAAAAACGGATAAAAAAGGGCTTTTGTCGCAGCAGCAGCTTTTAGCAAAATGAACCCCGTAATAAGACTTGCAACATGGATAGGAGTCAAACCGAAAAGGAGTCGATTCTCCGAACGGAGAATCGATTCTAAAGCTTAGGGTTGGATTCCACTCAGAGATGGCAAAGTATGTACCACAGAAAGTGTGAGATAGCATGTGGACACTGTTCATGTTTAACAGATCTTTACAATGTGTCTTAGTTTTTTTTTTAAATCAAGGCAATTTTTTATGTAGATTCAACTGCATCGATTCCCAACACCTAGAGTCGACTCCATAATTTCTGGAATCGAACAGCCCTGAGAGAGGCAATGTTTTTGTTCCCGGACAGACCCGGAGAAACTAGCAAGCTTTCTACCGTAAATACAGAAAGCAGGCACATGCAAAAATGCAACAAGGCATAGTTTAGCTAATTATTTCATTAGCTAACTTCATAATTTCCTGTGAAAAGCACGCAAGTATAAACATAGCAGTTTTGTCCACTGTAGGGTTTAACTATGTGCTCAAGAATCTTTATACACTATATGGACAAACGCATTGGGACACACCTCTTAATTACTGAATTCAGGTGGCCCCTTACTTCCAGTGAAGGGCAATCTTAATGCTTCAGCATACCAAGACATTTTGGACAACGCAATGCTTCCAGCTTTGTGGACACAGTTTGGGGAAGGCCCTTTTCTATTCCAGCATGACTGTGCCCCAATGCACAAAGTGCGGAAGCTGTTATAGTTGCAAAGGGAGGACCAACTGCATATTAAAAGCTATGTATTTTAATGCAATGTCATTAAAGTCCCTGTTGGTGTTATGGTCAGGCGTCCCAATACTTTTGTCCACATAGTGTATTTTGGATCATCGCTGCTCATCCAGAAGGTGGCAGTAAATTGTTAGACAGGACACATTAAAAAAGGAACCCGAAAAAAAATAGAGCGGAGCTTCCTTTGTTTTGTAGGGTGTGTGTATGTGTGTGGTAAAGAAAAGAAGGAAGATGGGTTTGGAGTCCTTCAGTTGGCTTCGGCTGATGGTCATTAGTTTCTTTCACACATGTAAGTAACTACGTGCAACTTTTAACACAAATTTTATTTCCAGAATGACAACCATCGTTTTGCTGGTTAGTCCGCTGTCAGCAAGAGCTCAGTCCTCCTCCACACTGTCCTGTTCTCTTAAAACCAGTAGACTCATTTTCTTCTAAACCTCCTCTCCTCCGTGTCAAATCCACACTTCTCTGATTTTCTTTTCTTTCATTCTGCCGACGGGGAATCATTTTTGGGAATGATCTTTGAGCTATGTGGGCCCTTTTATTCTAACATCGTGATTAAAAACAGGGATGAGCTTATTCAGATGCCCTAATCTGAAATTTACCAAGATCCATTTATGTGCTGATTCCTCTAAACACAAAATGAGTGAGTGCTGCAGGCAGATCAGCCTACACTAAATGGACCAAAGTACTGGGTCACCTGACCATTACACCAAAAGACTTTTAACGACAGTGCATTCAAATACATAGACTTATTTACAGAGAAGAACGTATATAGAGAAACACCTTTCCTCATTTCTTAAAACAGTAAAAAAAATAATGCTTGCATCAGTACAGTGTTTTCATTTTCAACATTTGAAGCAAAAGTAGTTTCGCAATGTAATTTTCTAGCCACAAGTTAACATGCTGGTCATGATACGATGTGATGCAATACTGTTTTATCCGATACAACATGATTAATTGTTTCATCCCTGTTGGAAACATTTGTCGATGATGAATCACTGCTGATTCCCTGGCATTACAAGTTCTGGGCTTAATCTATGTCCAAGAAAATGACATTATATGGGGCATAGCAATTACCATTCATGTTGATATGCTGTTATCTTATCAGGCTGTATGAAGCTGTGAGCCACCTGTTATCTCATGTACATGGGCTTATTTGATGTATGCTTGTTTCCTTTCTCACTTAGATGTGAGCTGTAGCTCTGTTGAGCAGAAGATCTACATTAAACTAAACAGCACGGTTCCATGCGTTCGACTCCTCAACGCCACACATCAGATAGGCTGCCAGTGTAAGTCACTGAGTACACTGCTTATGATCAGGATGCTAGCGCCTTACATCAGACAGTATGAGCCACTCATGGACTGAACAAAGATAGATTCTTGTATTTCCACATGACATATTGGTGGTTGTTGGTTTTGATGGAACTCTCATGCAAAACGTACAATACAGGAACCAGAAAAGCTAACCATAAAGGTAGATGTAAATGATTACATTTACTTGATTCACATGTCTGCATTATTTACACTTGAAAGGAATATATCACATTTTTTTGTCTGAGTTTTTACAGAATTAACAGTGCTGGTGTGATCTTTTTTTTTTTATTCGCATGGGAATGACGTATATATTTGAATCAAGCAAATTCAGTGCTTCACTTTTTTTCAGCAGTTTAAACATTTAGTAAAAAAAACTGTTTAGAACAGTGATTAAAAAAAAAAAATCAAAAGTGCATTCCGAAAATAGTTCTATTAAATGTCCTGGTGGCTGTTGTTAGATTATAGCTCAATGAAGCGGAGTAACAGAATGAAAAACACAATAGTAAAAAAAATCTAATTTTCACAATGTGGCTAGCAAATTCTAGAAGTCAATATTCACCCAAATCCTTACTTTATATCCTATTACATCTCTCAACCCAGTCAAACCACATCCAGCTCTTCATTACAGCAGAGCAGACTTGTTGATGTGGTTTAGGATGCAGCATGACAGTATGTCTGTGACCTACAAAATTTCACAGGGTCTGTTTTCACAAACCACCTCAAGAATAGGAGGGCTAGTCTAGAGCCTACTTTTGAAACCATGGTCAACATAAATACAGAGGAATCTGATCCAACTGTTACAACTATTTTGTGAATACCAGCCTGGTGTTGTCTGCAATGACTGTATATAATTTTATGGTTCATAATAAGTCATACTCTGTCCTAAACCACATCGACATGTCTGCACCACTGAAATAAAGCTGCATGTAATTTCAGTGGCTTAAGTGAAGGTTTTGTGGAAATATTTGTAGGGTACATGGAAAATTTTAATTTAATGTAATAACAATGACACTCACACTCTTGGACTGTCTCTTAGCCAGTCACATTGCGAGATAGGAACTAAGTGGTATAATGCTTCATAATGACACCAGTATGTTTTTCATTTCTTTTCGTATGTCTTATTTATTTGTGCCTGTGTGCTCTAGCCTCTATATCAGGTGACACTGGGGTCCTTCATGTGCTGGAGACAGAGGAAGACTTGGATTGGGTTCTCAACACTGGACCTCATCCTCCCTACATGGTACTCATGGACGCAACCTTTTTCAACAGGTGCTTTTAACAAACTAACGCAAACACGCACAATTCCAGTTCCATGATTTGGACAAAAGCCATGTTGTTATTGTAGCATTACATATTGTGATTACGACTTGTCCTCTATATTCTAAATCATTCTAAATATATGATATGAATAAAGATTTTTTTTTTTACAAGCAGTGATTGCATTTATTAGACCATGAGTGTTTTGAATTATCCAAACATGTGTATGAACAGGAAACATTTTCACAGCAAACAAAATGTGTGATTTGTTTAAGGGCTCATTTGCACATTGTCTCTTCTTGTGTAGGACCACAATGATGAAGATGAAGAAAACCAGCAGGGTTGCAGGAGTGGCTGTGATCCACTCTAGCACAGGACCAGCTGAGGGTTTCTCGCCACACACATCCTGCCCCAATCAGAACACAGGTGACTTTGGCTTTGTTAGGGCATACATACTTAAAAACTACAGAGAAACATAGACTTTGTGTGTCTGTGTGCATGTGTTGGGTATGTGACATCAATTTTGTCTTGATATTGTATGAAAGGCATGGAGTGTAGAACAGGGGTGACCAAGCTTTTTGTTTTGGGGGACCAAAGTATAACATTTGTGCTGGGCAGAGGGCCATTGTGACAAAATAAGTAGCTAAGACCTCATTAGCACTGGCAGAATATGTGAACAAATTGTATTCTTTAAATACTTCAGGGGTTTCATTACATACACAGTGACTTTCCTCTAAATTCAGTGTAAAGCTATTCTTCAAAACAGTGGTCTCCAAATCTTCTCCTTGTTATACCACTGCTTGCTGTGCTCAGTTAAAGGTCCAATCACACCAAGCACAATTTCTTTGAAGAAACAGATGCATTTTCTAAGATACTACCACTTTTAATGGGAATAGGATGGATGAAAATGTATCATTATTTTATTAAGCGCTGCAACTGAAAGACCTGCCCACACTAGACACACCTCATGCTATAGTAAGACCAGGAATAAACAGACTATGAGACACAAAGACAAACAAAGAGTGTAAACAGTTGCTATGTTGTGCTAAGATACTTGCTGTCATTTCTTTAACCTCTTTAACCTCCACAAACCTCTGAAAAAATCAAACCCTGTGTGAATAGGCCTCAACTAAAATTTAGTGAATTCATAATGAGTTGTATTTGTCGCTTAGTTTTCTTATATAGACTGTATGGTCTAGAGATTTAATGATACATTTCAAACATAAACTTCTGAAAGAACTTAAAATAGAAACATCAAAAGAAAAAAGGAACTAGAAAATATAATACATACATGTTTTCTTGTTGTGTTGTGTTTGGGGGAACTTACGTTTGCAGGCCCTGGTCTAGTAGTCCTTGTCTAGGAGGGTGTAAAGTCTTATATAATACATCCTTTAGGCAAATGCTAAAGTCTGAATCATTTGTTCTCTAACAGGTGTGTACACGGAGAAATACGGTCCAGAACTGGCCAACTGTAACCAAACAGTGTGGAACCCTCTGGGAAATGGTCTGTCCTATGAAGACTTTTCTTTCCCCATCTTCTCTCTCAAAGATGATAATCAAACCCAAATCATCCACAAGGTGCGTGTGTATGTGCATTTGGGCATGCACCTATATATGCAGCTGTCTGGCAGTATGTGAGAGTGTGCGCGCATGCCTATGTATCAGTAGAGTAGTGTGTTTTCTGAACACAAAAACATGTGAACAAAAAAGGAACTAAAATCATTTTCACAGTTTCCACTTACCCAAATACTGCTGATCAGATATGTTTAGAGTCCAGATTTTGCTTCTTTAGTGGTTTCGCCACCTAAAAGCATTTCTGTACATACATCCCCAGAATTTCTCTCAGCCTGTTTAAATTGCATCCAGCTGTTTATTAAGGTGGTGCAGACTTGTCAGTGTGGTTTCGGACACAGTATGACTTATAGTGAGCCATAAAAGTGAGCAGAACTTTTCTTAACACGATGGCTAGGGAGGACTGATTGTAGATCAGATTCCTCCGCCTTTATGACAATTAAAGAAATCACAGAAACTGATTCTAGATCAGCATTCCTACTCCAGACGTGGTTTGTGGATACAGGAATACAGACCCCTTTGTTTAAAATGGTTGTCCATGTTCAGCCACATTTAGGTTTTTTTTTTTTTTTCTTTTGGTAAGTCATACTGTGTCCTTAAATACATTGAAAAGTCTGCTCCACCTTTATGAAGAGCTGAATGTTTCAGCGGATTGTGAGAAGTTTTGGGTATGTGTTTACAGAAACAATTTGGGTGATGATTAACTTCTAGTGTTTGTAAGCATAGTCAGCCTCACAGCCATTTTTGGATGTATATTTGTTCCCCAGTAAACAAGTCCTTTAAGATGAACAACTAAGTTGGCAATCATGCCAAAACAACTCTTAACTACCCCACAGGAGTAAACACACAGTTAACAACATTACATGAGAGTATGCTGTTGAGTACGGATCAGTTAAGGCTAGATTTGTTACAAGATTGGATCAGTTTCATTCCAGTCCAGCATTTTCTGACAGTGTTGGCCTTATACTGCTACCCAGTCAGTCTGAATTCTTTTGACACATGTAAAAAATCTTTCTCTCTTGGCAGTGTTATGAGGACCATAACATGCGTGTGAATGGCAGCGCCCCTCAGTACCCTCTGTGTGCCATGCAGCTGTTCTCACACATGCACGCCGTTACAGACACAGTAACCTGCATGAGACGCACCAATCTGCAGAGCAGCTTCAGCATCAACCCAGGTACACACACAAACACACACACAGTAACTCATCAAACTTACAGCTAATCTCTACAGCTGCAGGTTCATTATTCAGTTATTAATCTTAACACTTGATATTCACTTGCAGTTGGAAACGATTCAGTAATTACTACAAAACATGCTATGAAGCATAGATGTCACTTATGCTGGGGATACTGGGAACATGTCCCATCACTTTTTGTCGTGACCCATTAATTTTTGAGAGATTGGTAAATATAGAGAGAAAGTAGAAGCCTTGAATAATATGGCAAAGGCCAAGAACAACTAATCAGGGAGAGTCTGGTCTTGCATGCCGTGCTGATTAGGACCCCCATGGCCGACCCCCGCTGGCAGCGAAGTCAAGCACACAGTTGGCCAGCATCACAGGCATGAGCAGCTTCAACTCAGTGGTTTCCAGGTTCTGGAAGGCACCACACATGAGCAGTGATCACCTGTCCACTGTGCCATTTTCCACACTCGTGCTACTTCTCATGTTTACGGCCTTTCCCATGCTTGCATTTGCTTGAGCAGCATTTTCAGCTTGCCATCAGTGTGGGTATGAAACTACAGATTCCTCAGGTTCTTCAGTTCATGGGGTGAGATGTTAACAATGAGTGGAACAAAGAAATTGCATCCCTCCCACAAATGCTGAGCAGTTAAGGGGTCAACCAAGCAACTTTGTGCTCATGATGTTTCTTTCCTCTTCCGCTTTATCAGAGAAGCTATGTGATCCACTCAGTGATTTCAACGTGTGGGCATCCATCAGGCCCCTCAACAACACTGCTAAGGGCCACAAAGAGAATGAGAGTGTGGTCATAGCAGCGGCCAGGGTGAGTTCCACACAGTTCCTATCTATAAGTGAGTTTGCCTCAGCTGAAAGGAGTAGTTTGTCAAAAAAAAAAAAAAAAAAATCGTTTGGTGTCCAAAGTTTACTTTTGTAGTTTTGCATTTTGTTAACAAATTATGCCCTTGATAAGTGGACAGTATGCATTTTGGATGTGGTCTCTGGAGTTTTGGACCATGTTCAGTTCAGATTAATCAGTGCAATTCAGGGTGGATTACTACCATTGTAAATACATAAAGACACCTGTATCAATAAGATAAGAGATAAGATAAGATAAACCTTTATTAGTTCCACAAGTGGGAAATTTGCATTGTCACGGCAGAAAGTGGACAGTACAAAGGTAAGAGCAGCAAAAATTAAACAATAGAATAGAACAAAAACTATACCAATGTATGGGGTTGCAGGATTTCATATAATTGTAAAGACATTGTGAAGATTGTTGAGCAGTGTAACATGTAGCCTATTAACTTGTTCCATAATAAAAAAAAAAAAAAATTGTGTAATATCAGAAGAAAAAAATTTGGGGTAGTTGTGTGTACTTTTGTCCCATGGCAGGATTACCCAGCATTCCTCAGCAGTAGACAAGGATGCACTGTGCTAGCAATCAACACCCTCTTTGTTTTTAAATAGAGCGGTTTCTGTGTGTTAGTAATGGCTACAGTCAGGTCATTTATGGTTGTATGTAATGAGGAATTTCATACTTACAGCTGGATGGGCGATCGTTTTTCTGGGATGTTGCTCCATCAGCAGAGGGAACCGTCTCTGGCATTGTGACCCTCCTAGCAGCCGCACAGGCTCTGTACCCTGTCACTCAAGAGGCTCCACCCCTGCACAACATCTTTTTTACCTTCTTCCAAGGGGTGAGTGTCATTTTTATCTATATTCAGCATATATAAATGCTGTCAGTAGATTAAAATATTTAATCGCGATTAATCTCATGTTTGCCATTAATCGCAACTTTAAGTCTGTCCTAAACATACTGTTTTTAATACTCTTATCAGCATAGGAGTAGACAAATATGTT
>JBBPCZ010000042.1:31703037-31724952 GCA_037974445.1 Brycinus macrolepidotus
GTCCTTGGGTGCTAGAAAGGCGCCTATAAATAAAATGTATTATTATTATTATTATTATTATTATTATTATTATTAAATGTTAAGAGGTTATGGGCTAAAGTGTAAAACCCTTATAGCCTCTTCTTTCAGCCTTTTGGGTCAGCCCAACTCATCTCACATGCCTCATGTGTCTCCATGACTGATTTAAGCAAAACCAGCCTAATGATGAAGGAAATTCCTAAAATAAACAATAAGGCTTGAGTTCCATGTGCGTGGACCCGTAATTCTAGCACCAAACAACTAAACATTATGAATACACAATGATTACAGAGATTTAATATGTTTAATTCACATTCTGATACAAATATTTGTGTTAAGAGGTAAGATGCTGCAACACATAGCAACAGTGAGCCCCCTTCAGTGAATTCAGATATTTTTGATCAATCAGCTAAGACATGTTTGGTGTATGAAGTTTGCTTCTTTAATTGAGTTCTGTAGCTAACATGTAATGCAGGTTTTACTCTACCATTTAGCACTGAGCAAACCTTCCCTTCACATTGTAGTTTTCCTGTTCCAGCACACCCACTTCAACTAATATACTTCACTATACATAGTCTTTGCTTTCCTCAGAGCTCTGTAATTTATACTACTTATCTGCCAGTTTATTCAAATCTCATATGATCTGCTTCTATGCCTGCTTAAAAGAATCCATGACACTGCAGAAATCTCTGCACGATCAGGAGTATATGTGGAATTTAGCAACCTCACCCCCTCTTGCACGTAATCACCCTACATGCACACAAAAGGTATTAAACTCCAAGAGCCATGCTTATTCAAATGCTCTTTTCAGTGAAAAATAAAAGCCATAGTGTAGGGTTACAATCTGTGAGTGAGGAAACAGCAGGAGGCTGTTTCACACGAGCTGGGTGGGGAGTGAGAGAGAAAAAGAGAGAGAGAGTGAGAAAAAGAGGGAAGGCAAAGGAGGGGGGTGCAGGGGGAGACACATCCTAAGCTTTAAATGACCATACTGCTCCTTAAATATTGTTTTAATGGACGCCCAAAAAGACAGGGTTTTACTTTGATTAGAGACACCATGAAGATGGGTTTCAGCAGCGACGCCTGTGCAATTACTGCAGCCATCTTTCATCTCTCAGCATAGACATTATTACGCTAGGCTGATGTGGTTCTTGGTGCTGCTGTGTCATGCTTGGGCACCCATCTACCAAACAAGAAAAAGGTTTATCTTTCTGTTCCAGCAGAACTGAACACTAACTGTGTTCACTCCTAGTCAGGCTGATTCTCCAAGTACAGTTTTGCTGGTTTATGAAATGGCTTTGAAATCGTATCCATTTCAGCATGAGCCCATTACATTTTTTAATATGCTTGCAAGGCTGCACAACACCTACATCTAAACATTAGCCTGACAACTGACATAAAGCCATATGAACATTTATATACACTTATTCCAAGTGCCAGTTCTCATGACACTTTCTTCGGTGAAGTGAATGTTGCCCTTCAGTAAAGTCTTGCCGTTGCTATACATACATATATATATATATATATATATTATATATTTATATATTTATATATATATATATGAGCATGCCCTTTACATTATGTGAATGTTTTAAACCAATAGATATTACTTAGAGACTGTTCTTACTGTAAAATTATGGAGATAAGAAGCTTTTAATACAATATTGACAATATCCTTGTGACATGAACACTTAAGTGTTTTGTTCATGTGTGCATGATTGGAAATGGTGAAACATGAAAACCTTTTGGGTTTATGGTTACCTTTCAGTAGGGGAGTGGGGTCTCGCTGGTTTGTGTGTGTGCGCCCAGTATCAGGGTGTGTCCTATGCCCTGTTAAGCGGGGTGTGTGGTGGTTGTTTGAAGACGATCCTACTGTTCTAACACTCTGGAAAGTGCATTACTCATGGATACTTATTACAGACGTGCTGGGGAGGCCTAAGAGGGGAAAAAACAGAGCAGAGATATTGAAGGTGAAGTCATTCATTAGCTCAGAGATCTCCTGGCTCCAGGAACAAGAAAAATAGAAATTAGTATCTGCACTTCAATTGCATGTTATGGAGGAAGTGAGTTAATCGTTTACGTGACTAGAATCAGGGAGTAATGGACTTGCTGTAATGGGTTGCTTATGACTACTATGTAATGTATATTATAAAATTCTACAAAACAATGCACGTTACACTTGTTAGTTTTATTAAGCTTGTAGCTCCACTGCAAGCCTAAAATGACCTCAGACACTGACCGTGTCTTGACTCATTGACTGTATTTGGAGTAAAGGGGAAAATGTGCTTTAACTGGTCTTCACTGATAAACTGGGCTAGTTTCCCAGACACACATTAAATCTAAACCTAGCCTAAGAAGAATTTAGTATGGTGACTCACCACTGGCTCTGCAGTTTCGTTCAAAATTAGGCTAAATCCCGTAAGGTTTAGTAAACAAATACATATTTATGCTGTATACCCTGTTGAAAAGCTGTAGGATTTGTACAAACTCACTTAAAAATGAACAATAATATTCAATAGATTTGTACATTTAGAGTAGTAAAGGTTATCAGTTCTTTAGAAAAGAGTGTTTTAAAATTAAGGACAAATCCTAATGTTGGACGTACTAAAAAAAACCCATTATATCATAAGTAATGCTAATGACTTAATGGCTGTTTAATTAGCTAGGTAAGCTTTTAGTAGCTATGTGCTAACTCCTACTCAGTGGGATTGGTACAGCTAGTCACAGTACACTGACCACAGCCAGTTTAAGTTAATAGGGTTGGGACACATGCTGTTCCTCCCATTATATCAGAAAACATGACTGTAAAAGAGCAGAGTCCTCCATGAATAGGAATGAACGGGGCTAAATGGCTAAAAAATGTTCATTAAATATTTCACACAGAAGTTTAATTTCATTTTGCAAAGTAGAGGGAATGTATTGTATAATAAAAAAATGAAAACGTATCAGTATTTTGTATTCTTCTACAGCAAACAGGTTTTGGTCAGTAGGCTGCTAGCATTACTGCTGCAGAGAGATGATTGGTTGGCGAGTGAAGTGGTTTGCATAAAATTTGCATATAATATTTTATCCAATTTAAGTCATGAATACAGGAAGTGACAATCTTTTACATTACAACAATCGGGCAAATCTATGTTCACAACAGGACTGTAAGTGTCTATGGTCTCACCAAGTGTAAGGACACTTGATACAGAATGAGATCACAGAAAATGTAAATGTATTTTAGATTGTATTACTTCTATATTACTTGTGTAAATGTTTTTAGTCTCCAGTTGTTTCACATTTTCACATATTGTTTTATTGCAGTTATTTACTTTTACTGTGTATTAGTGAAACACAGATAAAGGAATGGTGTGGTGAAAAATCTCATTTATACAGTTTTCCTCTTGTCCCAATACCCTATATCCAAGCATTTAGTCATGACAGATTAGATTCTGGAATATTACACTGGAGGTAAGAGGCTATTGTAGTTAACAAGCAACATAAGTCACTTTCTTAATTAGCGTTGTGCAAAATGCACATCTAAATCACACAGTCTGAAATTGTGTCACAATTCTAAATAATACACTTGCCAATATGGTTTCTGACACTGTATGAAATAAAGTATAGAAAGAGTTTCAAGAGTAGCTGCTGCTGTTTTTAGTCATGCAACATTCTGTCTCTGGGATTGCATATTTGTTATCCATTAAACCACATAAGCAAGTCATATCACTTGTAATCTTACTTATAAGATAAGGCATGATGATAATTAGTGGGTTACAAGTTTCCTTCACTTGTTGGCTACATTGGTCACAGCTCCACTGCTAAGCTAAAGAACATGTCTTTGCTGATTGGAGGAAGGTGTTTAAATGTGTGTTAAAAGGTGTTTAAATTTAAGTGTGGGAATTTGATACACATTTTTTAAGAGAAGTCTTCCTTGTAAACAAATATTAGCTTTTACAGAACCTTTTTACTGATGGCTACAGACTGACCTTATGGTTTGTTTTCTTATGTATAGGAAGGACAGCGGTTTGCCTGCAGGCGTGTCTAAGGAAGGAAACAAGCTCATTTTTACACGCCCCCTGAACAAGACGGATGAGGGCGTGTATGAATGTGAAGCCAAAAACAGCATGGGAGCGGTGCGGGCCGAAGTAAATGTTGAGATTACAGGTAAGGGTATCTCTGTGAACATGTTGCGAGAACACCTTTTTTTATTGGATAACCTGTAATGACTGAATACATGATATTTGACATTTCCTGGTACATAATACCACATAAAGGTTAAAATTGAAATTCAGGGGAAACATGTAAAACTGTAGGATATAGAGCCTTTAAAAGGCATATCACAAATCTCAGATCACTTTATACATAAATTTTATACATTTACATGGATATATACAAGGATATATTTTCACAACTGTTATTTTTTCCTCATAAATCATTCGTCACTTTAAAGAAATATTGCTTATTGCTTACATTTGTACCAATTTTGTACTAACGTTCTTTGAGGGAGCTATAAGAAGGCTTCAGGTGTCTGGTTCTTATCATCACAACTAACAATTTGACACCAGTGTGGGTTAGTAAGTTTCTTTATGACACATCAAACCTGATTTTTTTTTTCTTCAATGTCAGTGTTTTAATTATTCAGAAATGTTGGGAAAATGGGTGGAATCCTCTTATTTCAGAAACAAAAGAAATCGTTCTTTCCAATTGCAAAACTGACCATATGGTGATTGAAAGACATGGGTGGTCTTCTCACCTCAAGTTCCTCTTTGTTTGTTTGTATGTTTGTTTGTTTCAACTGTAAGTTGTTGCTTCATGCTGCTTGTGCCTTTGATAGCAAAACTACTTATTACTTTCTTGGGAACAATAGCTGTCTTAGTAGTAGTCAAGGTAAGTAAACAAGACAAATCCTGATATGCATCAGTCGCAGTGTGTTATTACAGACACACGCTTTTGTTTTGGCTTTGTCAAGGCTTCTTTATTTGGTTGTTTTTCCATATTTGTTTTATAATTGTATGGTTATGGGTAACCCTTAACCTGCATGGTGCTTCCAAAAATCAATCAACTGAACACATGTTCCCTTAGCAATGGGCCAACATTTGATTCACCTGATTGAATTTGCTTTTGTACCCTGCCCTCTTGTGGCAGATGTTAAAATCCATTGCATTTGACCTTCTCTGTTCCTTCACATTTCAAGGAACCTCTGAAGCTGCTAAGATGGAGGCCTCTTTCAACAGTCTCCTGTTCATTGTGGTGGGTGGAGCTGCTGGCGGTCTGGTAGTCATCATGGTGATTATTATAATTCTGGTAAACCGCCACCATCGACGCAGAAACAGGAAGCTGAAGAGGGAGCTCAGTGAGAGAAAGTGAGCATCACCATTTACAACAGGCACTTCTGTAACATCTGTAAACATCTGTAATCCTCAAAATGCAAGTTCTTAAATATTAACGTATACTGCAGATAACTTATACTAAAGTTCTAGCTGTGTTTTCCACCTTCGTATACACATCTCTTCTTTTTTGTTTTACCTCAGTGAGGAAATAAATAATCTCTCGAGACAAGCCTCTATGAGGAGGCTCAACTCTGTCAGCACTGACCCCAGGACACAGGTACCATTTTGCTTACTATTTTAGTTTTTTTTTATTTTTATGTGATTGTCTTAAATGGTTGGAAGATTTGACCTTAAATAATAGCTGCTTTTCTTGACACAGTCTGACTAAAATGTTTTAAACCATTTTCAAAAGCCCTGATTGAATCCTTTATTTGTGAAAAAGGTGAAAATGAATGTGATTACATATATTATTCCAAACATCGGTGGAACACTGACACATGGTGTGGAATTACGGAACAAGTTCAAGCATTTGCCCACAGAGTTTCTATTGCCTGCAGACCATTTATCTGTTGACGTCATGTTCAAGACTGATTGAAACAAACACCCAGTCACCTGTTTATTAAGTATTTCCACCATACAGGTGAATTTTGCCGGTTTACAATTACTCTAGCCCATCTCTTGCTGCACGATTTATCAGTACCCTGCCATTAGTGGAAAGGGACCACCATACAACCACCAGATTTAGGTGTTGGCCCATTGTCCACATAGCAATGACACTGACATACAGTGAGAGACAAGTATTGTGCTTTGTCCTTATAAATATGTACTGGAACTTCATTTTTTGCTTCATTTTACACACACAATGTCTTTTGACTTTGTACTTATAAATGAACTAAACTGGCATGGATTCATAAGCATTAATAATGATAATTCAGTTTTTGGAGTACATTGTTCCATTCATGATTCCTCTGATGGTCTGTAATGCAGAGAAGCAGTCTCGTATCATGATTCTGCCATCACCATACTTCCCTGTAGATATTGTGGTGTCAGGATCTTACATGCAGCCATTCTCCAAACATGATGAGCTGAATTATTGCCAGAGTTCTGTTTTGTTTCATCTGACCAGAGTACATTGTTCCAAAAGAGCTTGTCTAAAATTTTTGTGCACCTTTTTAGCTTTGTGTGTGGTGTGGGCACGGAGATGATTGTAGTGCAGTTCACTGGTTATGATTCTGTGTGAAACTATCCTTCAGTTCTTTTCAAGTGACTGCTGGCTTCTCTTTTACCTCTTGCCTTGCTTACCTCATCATTTCCTCATCATTAATCTGAGAGACGTCTTGCATTGCACACCTATCCGGGGACAATAATTGTGGTTTCATGAACCTTCCTATTGCAAATTATAAAATCATTTGCACTGACAAGCATGTTTAAGGTTTTTGCTTTGGCTCTGTTTTGTGTTGAGAGCACTAATATGTAGAACTTATTTTAAAGGTTACACAGATTTTTACTATAGTGCCTGAATATCCTTTTTGTAACACTTTTATTTTTCAACATCTTTGTTTATGCTTATGAATACGTTTTTGTTAATTTATGGGTACAAAGTCAAAAGACATTGTGTGTAAATTTGAAGTTGATGTATGGACTGGAATTCTATTAAATAACAAAATCAGAGATGTGTAAAAAGTTGTTGCCCTTCACTGTAGTAGTGGCATGGTAGTGTGTTTAGCTAATACAGGTGTATTAGCGTCACTGCTAGGTTGAGAGTAGTGCAACAAAAACATCCAGACAACAGTGGTACTGTAGCTGCAGCTTTAACTGTAGCTTTATGTATGCCAGCATGGTACGTATTTCTAATAAACGGACTGGTGTAAGCAATTCTCAGGCATCCCCAGGAAACCTTTTGTTCTGTTCTCAACCTGTGTGAATCAGATAAGGTGTTTAACAGCTGGCTTAGGGAGGTCATAGGGTGTGGAACAAAATATGTGGAGTGTGGACTGACTTGTGGTCAAAGACTGATGTTGAAACACATTATGTGAGTCTATGTGAACAGCACTAATGGTATGCACATGTTATAAATGCTTGAACACTTCAATTGACTGTTCAACATGGTTGTACATTCTTGCCTGCATTCTTTCTCTTCTCTTCTTCTCCCAGACTGAGGAGTGTGCCCTAATCAGACTGGACAGTGCTCTGAAAAACAGTTTTCTATCTCTAGAGGTACTTTCAGCAACAATTGTATCTTATACTTCATTAACCAGATCACTTTGAAAAATAAGGGTTCCTGAATTGTTATTGTCTTTGATGTACGTTTCTATGGAAAACATTTATTTGATATAGCATATTCGATTATTTGGAGGTTCTTGAAACATTAAACAGTTCCTCACAGTCTGTCTTGTTTATAAAAAGAACCATCGACTGAAATCCATCAATTCTCTAACACATCCACTTCTTAGTGTTGGCAGCAGGGGAAACAGTAGTACCTCTGGAAGTGGATTGAGAACAATAGTTCTACAATTTTGTTTCAAAGAACCCTTTTCCTTCTATTTGACACCTTTTGTTCATAAGAGTGCGGAATGTTTGTCATTTTGGGTTACTGTAGTAATACAGTGGATGCTATGAAAAATGTTCTGAATAATAAATGCATATTTTATAATGAGCCAGTAATGCAACACTGACCTATGTCATCAGGGAAACTCCACACTATGTGACCAGAGGGATGGGCTCAGAGAAGGAGAGTACGACAGCCTCGGCCGTCCAGCCATCTACCCAACTTACCACTCGGAGCGAGGGAGTGGGAGGAAGAAAGAGACAGAGGTGGAGAGGGAGGAACGCAGGCGCAGAGTGGAATCCTACTTGACCAACAGCACCACACTTATGGTGAGGTTTTTTGTCAGTTTTCAAAAGATTAAAGTAAAGTGTCCCCTTATAGTCATGTGTGAACACAACACAACACAGCACACAGTGTGAATAATGTGAAATTCTTTCTCTGCATTTAACCCATTCACCAAGTGAAGCAGTGGGCTGCCACCAATGAGGGGTGCCCGGGGAGTGGTGTGTGGGGATGGTACCTTGCTCAAGGGTACCTCGATGGTGTCACTAGCAGTCCAGGGATTCGAACCCATGACCTTCTGATCTCAGGGCAAACTCCCTAACCACTAGGCCACCAGCTAACCAGTTCTAAGAAGAACACGTCATATGTATAAAACATGAGTGCAATTCCCAGTGATGAGACAGCCATTCGTGGTTGGAAATCCAAGAGATCATAATTGGCTTTGCTGTCTCTTGGTAGGTGAATGGCCCTACATCTCCCCCTCATCAGTCAGTATAGTGCTTGCCAGCATGGGTGTCTGTTAGCTAATGCAGCACTGGCAGGTAGCATCTGCCTCCAAGAATGTTTAACTGTCCAGTCATGTTATGTTAGTGGCATTTAGAAAGATGCAGTGTGTGGCTTAAGCACCTTCATCCTCCCAGTGCTGTTGGGAGGATGAAGAAAACCCCCACAGAGAGTCTGGTGTAACCACCAACTATTGCAGGAAAAGATTTTCTACTTACATGCAAAATGACCAACCACAACCCACTGTTTTGGCATGACATATACAATGATCAGCTATAACACTATTTGCTGTGTCCCCCTGGTTTTTTCATTTATTGGCAAATAACATCAGCCCCTGATTGTCATGCAGTTTGTAAAGAGGCATATGTAACTTATCCTTTCTTTCTCTTTTCTTTTTGTCCTTTGCTTCTTTCAGGATTCCTCTCACAGAGACCAGAGCCCTCCACCGCTGTCCGTTAGTTCAGGGATTATAAGAGAAGGAGGGATGGAGAAAGAGGCATGGGGACAGAGAGAAGGAGTGACTGAAGGAGAGGAGGGTGACTGCACCTCTGACTCTTATCAGATCTCAGAGGCACTGTCTAACCACTTCCACTACAGCAACGGCTTCCTCAGGCCAAAGCCTCATCCCAATGCTATAATACTGCACCCACGGGGTCAAATAATCTGACCTGTTGAGCTCAATGTGACTAACTCTGCACCCCAAGGCCAAGGAAGAATCTACATGGCGTCTCACTTTTGTGCTCCTTTTTAATGCTGCTTTCATCCTCCAGGGCCTCCAAGAATAAATTCTGTTGTCCAGCTTCGCTTGCCCTGAAGAACTTTAGTTTGCTTGCTGCTCCATTTAAGCATCTTTGCAGATGCTCAACATTTATCCTATGCTATTTGGGCCAAACCAATGTCAGTACCAAGCGGTTCACCAAACCTCAAGACAAGTGAACCCTAAGTGACAAGGGACCCTCGGCTCCTTCCTGTACCCAACTGCCTTTACATCCAAAAGCACCTTGGATGCTTTCAAAATTGAAAGCAGATTGTGGGCAGTTGCTTTGGACAACCAATAAAAGATGAGAGGCTTCTATAGTCAGATGTTCTACACACAGGAGGAGTACCTCCCGAGTAGAGGTAAATGAGGAAAAACATCACTTGCAGGACAGTAAAAGTATCAGTTAGCATTAGCAAACCTTAAAAATGAAATTTGCTTATGCAACTATTTGCACTGACTCTAGAGCCAAAATACACTCTGCTCTAGCTAGTTCCTTTGTTAAGATTTCATGACACTGCAATAATGTCATAATTGCCATCTATAATTTTGTATCTGTGATGTACCCAGTTGGGGTGTTATCAAACTCAGGCCTGCTCAAGTCTTTCCTCTGTGATGGAAGAGGCCTGCTCTGGAACTCTGTCCCAAAAGGAGAGGGGACAGAGAAGCCAAAGCAAATGTCAGCACCTCCAACCAGGCATTACATATCAACCAGACAGCTAAGTTCACTGGAGTTTGCGTCTGAAACTTTAAACCACACAATGTCAACAGAGAGCACTAACAGCTTTTACTGCCAGAGAAATGTCCAGCTGTTACAAAGCCGTGATGACCCAAGTTCCAAAAGTTTGCGCTCCTTTGGCATCAACAATTACATTTTCTGAGCTATGTTTCTCTGCATTTAGTACCTCAGTGTATTCTGATTTCTGATACTGATCACTACTTTAATACTGTATTACTACATAACCTAAATCTTTCATTGGGGATTTACTTTTAAGTACATTACAACCAAGTTGTGCTTTATCATTGTCTGAGTATTTGACTAAACATATGCAAACTGCTATATTTGACTGAGATAGATGTTTGTGAGTGGGGAAAAAATGGACAGAATAAGACAAGTATCAAGAAAAACACTTTTTCATAATTGCATTTTTGTGAATTTTTCTGTACATTTTGTAATAACAGAGGAAGTCAACTTTTGTTTGTCATAAATATAAAAGGATTAAAACTGGGAAAACCAAAATGACCAGGTGTTAGGTTCACTTGGAGGGAACAAAAATTACACTTCAGTGTTCTAGTTCTCTATAGTCTTTTTTCCTTTCAAAAAGCTTTAGTTTGAGGCAGCCTGATATCTCTGTGGGTTCTTTGGTGTGTGCGTAGGTTGCTTTGTTGGGAGAAACTTTTCCCGCAGGTGCTGCAGCTGAAGGGTTTCTCTCCAGTGTGAATTCTCTGATGCATTTGAAGGTGACTGAAGCGGTCAAAACTCTTCCCACAGAACGAACAGATGAACCATTTCTCTTTCACAGGTTTCCTCCTTTGAGGAGACGTGGCTCTACCTAAATTGATATCATCCACTGTAAACATGCCTCTGTTGTGGTTAATAATGTTGTATGAGAGTGTGACACAATCCTGAGTCCTTGTATTTTTTGGAGGTGATACAGGGAATAGTAACCTCTGCTGGTTCATCCCATCTGCATTCTGCTGCAAAAACAATGGCCGCTCCACTTGTTGTAATGGGCTGAAATCTGCTGATACTGTTTCATTCCATTGAGGCTGCATCCTGCTCTGCTGTCTCAATGGTTCTGTGCTAAGGCTGTTTGTCCTTTGGCCAACAGGCGTGGAAGAGCTACCACCAACACTCCGCACATTGGGGAGAAAATTATGTCGTTCTGCACTTGCACACTGGGGAGCTTGCTCAGTTACAAAAGAGCAGTCAGGATCTTCTGCATCAGTCGCATTATCCAAGTCGTTAACAATGGCAACAGAAGGCCACGTTTGTGTTTCTCTCTCCTCAATCTCAACACACTCTGAACCTGACTCTGCATTGCTCTGGTTTAGTATACCTGACTCTTCCATCTTCATATGAAGCTCCAGTCCACCAAAGTCATCATCAGCAAACACCGTCTTGTTAAGGTCGTCTATAGGAGGATGAAACTGAAGTGTGTCATTTGAAATTGTGTCTTTATTAACCAGACTGGCCTGCAGGTTTGTTCCTTCAGAAGATGCACAATTGCTATTCCCTTCTTGAACCTCTATTCTGTTGCACCCACTGACCTCAGATGTTTGATGATGTTTCAAAACAAGTTGCTGATTGGTCCTCTCTATGCATTCTCCTTGACCTGATGTATGAGGGGAAAAGAAATGCATATATTAATGATGAATTCCTCCACCTCATTGCATTCATGCTTGCAATTTAACAAATGCTAGCAGTAATATACAGACATGAGAACTGGACAAGCCTACTGGTAGTATTGTGCATATTTTGTAATAATGTTAACAGTGAACAGAACAATTATTTCCACAATTTATTTTGACTACTTGCTTGGCATTGGGTTACACTGAATTTCACTGAATAGATAAGTCACTATTAACAGCTTCTGTGGGAAAAGTGAGATTCGTGTAAAATATGCAGCCATCAACATGTAATTATACAGAGCAAGGGAACAACCTTGCTTGGTGACATAAAATGTACAGGGTTTAACAGTTGGGTTTTATAGTTAATTTCAAAAAGAATGCACTTTTGATCTCATACTTCCAAAGCAATCTCATCTATGATTTTGACAGCAATTTGAAATCTTGAACACTTTACACCATACACTATTTTCAATTACCAAACTGAATGTTTAGGTGACTGACATCACACCTACACCATTCAGCCATAAGATTAAAACCACTGACAGGTGAAGTCAGTAACACTGATTATCTTGTTACAGTGGCACCTGTCACGGGGTGGGAAATATTAGGCAGCAAGTGAGCAGTCAGTTCGTGAAGCTGATGTGTTGGAAGCATGAAAAATGAGCAAGTTAAAGGATCTGAATGACTTGAACAAGGGCCAAACTGCGATTGCTAGATGACTGGGTGCCAAAAACATGTACTGGATCTGAAAAAATCGTATCAACACGTCTCTGGCTACAATTACCTCATCCTGTGCAGTTTTAACATTTGCACTTGTTGTTTTTTTTTTAACTTCTAATGAGTGGTGAGTGCTAGACACAGGGTTTTAATTTGTTAGCCACAGCGGTTTTCTGAGTTACACTATCTGGACAAAAGTATTGGGATGCCTGACCATTACACCAACAGAGACTTTAATGACATTGCATTCAAATACATAAACTTTAATATAGAGTTGGTCTTAATGCTTCAGCATAATAAGACACCATGCTTCCAACTTTGTGGACAGTTTGGGGAAGGCCCTTTTCTATTCCAGCATGACTGCCCTCATGTTAGATGAGTTCCGTGTGGAAGAACTTTACTTGTGCAAATAGTGTCATGACTAAAATTAAAATGTAATATTGAAAAGGTTGGTATACTGTTTCATGTTTTGTCTTCATAATCTTTGACCAGACAAAAAGTACCCCAAGAAAACACTTTGAAACAATTAAAAAGTAACTGTAGTCAAAAGCGGTTAAGCCAGTATCAAGTCATGAGATTTTATTTTCTTGGTGCTGCAAGAGCCATTTGTATTGTAACGATCAATGAACAACGAAAAGGCTTGTGATTTATATAGTAACATTAGTTATGTCTGTGAGTAGCAATTCAGCAGTGCTCACTTATTCTGACTTACAGTTAAACTCTAAATACCTCGGTCCATCCAGAGTGAAGATTTTATTTGTATTAATCTAAAAGTTAAAAGATAGAAATCTTTCAAGTAAAAAAATAAATAATATGAAAGATTTCTAAGAACAAAACTGTGACACTAGAACTCTACATTATTCAATCGTTAAGATGCAAAAAAAAAAAAAGAAAAAAAAAAGATGTGAACTGTTCTAGAGAAACTTGGAGTTAGAATTGTTCACTGTGGTGGTGATAGAACCTACCTAACACAAACTGATTATACGCTTGTCATGAAATAAGGTAGCGGCTTAAAGTGTTTAAAAAATACATTTAGGGCAGAAAGGTAGATGCAGGGGTTGTAAGGCAAAATAGTACACCAAGAAAAGACTTTTTTTTTTTTTAATTATTACCACTGTTTTTATTGCATTTCTCCCCATTGTAGTCACATCCAATTCCAACCACTAGCTAGTACTCTCTCATACAAAACCACCAACGCTGGTGAAGGCTAGCAAGTGCTTCATCCAAGTTATGAGAGTCCACCACGTCTTTCCGAAATTCTGCTAACAAATCCCTAAATAGCTCAGTGCGCTTGGAGAAGAACACTAACTGCCAATTCTGTTATGTCAACTAAAAGACCCCCACTTTGTGATGGGACCATTATGCTCTCTTGGACACGAATGGCTGTGGCATCAACAGTGATCGAACTCATGATCCCCCGATGATGTGGATGACGCTTAGAGAGCTGCACCACTAGGATGCCTGGATTTACCACTACTTTATCCTTATCAGCATCTCACAGAAAAACTGTTTCACTGAGTGTTTTGAATATCAGATCAAAATATTTGTATTGAATACATGATTACTGTTTGTTTCTGTCACCACCACCGTAAAGAAATCCCAGTTATGCACTATTCACATCAAACTACTGAAATGAATTATGGAGAAAAGCTGGTGTTTTTTTTTTGAGTTACACAGACATTAATGAGAGGTCATTAGAACACAGTTTTATGTAAAAAACATATCTTCACATTCCTGAACTCATATCACAGCTAAATTCTATTTCACGGCCAATATCCAAACATCTATGCCACATATATAAACATTTTCCTTTCCTAATTTTCATTCCAAAGTTGCTTCTATACAAAACCCCTGCTTTGTGTTATGACCAGGCCATTTCCCAAAACAGGTAATCCCTGCAGAGCATCTTCTCTTTCTGGCATGTGTGTCTTCTGATGAGATTTCAGACTGGAGCGCTGAGTGAAGCACTTCCCACAAAGGCTGCACTGGTAGGGCTTCTCCCCGCTGTGTACCACAGCATGCCGGATGAGATTCCCTTGCTTGGTGAAGCTGCGGCCACACTGGGCACAGGTATAGGGTCTCTCACCTGTGTGGCTGCGAAGATGCTCCTTCAGCTGGCCGAATCGGACAAAACGCCTCTCGCAGAACGAGCAGCTAAACCGCCGTTCTCCGGCAACATTTGTACGCCAGTGAGTCCGCAAACGCCTAACCGAGCTGAGTCCACCACGACTGTACCCCAACAGGGCCTGAGCGTCCATGTCAGATCCTGTTTGGGCCAGGCTGGCTCCAAGGACACCGTCTCCGGCCCCTGACGGAGATCCATGCTGCTGCTGCGTGCGTAGTTGTGTGTTTAACCCTTTAACAGTACCACTGGACTGTCTTTCTCTGCACCAGGATGCGTGTAGTTGTTTCTGTGCATTGACCTGTCCAGCATTATACAGCTCCATTTGGCTATCATCTCCACAGTGCTCCATGGCTGTGTCCACAGGCTGGGAAAAGGCCCCACGGTCATGAGAAAGCTGAGCAGACGTGAAGGACTGGTCTGTCCACTCTGCTTCACCATTATGCTCCTGCTCGTGACTGGTCGACCACAGCCGGGCATCCCTCTGAGCAAACTCCAAGTGATCTCCAGTTTCTCCCATACTTCGTTCAGTCCCCTCCACTACATCGTGTCCTTCCTTCTCCTCCTCTTGCTCCCTCTCCTCTTTTACGTGCAGGCTTAATTTACTCAGGCCCTCTTCATCGCTCTTAACCAGCTCTCTTGAAGACAGCATGCATGTAAAGCGTGTGCTTGGTCTCTCCATGCCTTTATGAAGCTGGTTCTGTTCTTCGGACGTCTCTTGAGCCAGGCTGTGTGGCAAGCTCTCCCGATTCTCAAAAGGAAATTGCCCTGCAGCTTGAAGAGGAAAAAAATACAATCAACTCCTATGATGTATGCTTTCCAATAAGATGAAATAAATTTGTTGAACATATATTTCACTACAGTGTAAAAATAAATAAGCAAACTTTGGACATGAAACATGCCTTGTCTGATATGTTAAATCTGGTGACTGTGGTGCACATTTATTTGCTAAAACACAGCCTTTTTTTGCTCACCATCTCCACTATTCCATGTCTCACATTCAGTTCCTTCCTCTTTGATGATTGGTACTTTGGGTGTGTCCTCTAGAATCTGGACAGCCTACAGTAAAGAACAAACAACTGTTTCATGGATCTTGTAGATGAGAAGCAAATAATTACAGTGTTATTGTCTGATAAGATTAATGGTCCTACTAAACTAAAGGACCAAGGGGAGCGTAATGTGCTGTTTATCCATACTTTTTGGACGTGTTGTGCAGACTGCCCAGGATCTGCTTCTTGTGGACTATCAGTCTGTTCAGCTCTGCAGACATCAGTATCTCTGACCCATACACTTGGAAAAGGCATAGGTAGCTTCTCAGAGGTCCTGCAGAATAAGACTGTAAAAAAAACAGCATCCCATTTTAACTATATAAGCGCAATAGGAAATTAAGCTTAAATGCTATGCCAAGTGTGCTATCTTATCAGTGGTGTGGTGTGGTATGGTGATTACAGTTTTTTGGTAAATTTCAGCTAAGTTTGGGTGACCATGTCATGGATGTCTACCTTCATGCAGATTTCACCTCCAACACAAATCCTATGCATCTAATCCAGCTAGGAGGTGTAATGATATATGCTTTTAGATTTGATGCAGTAATCAAAGTAATTTTAAAAAGACTAGCCTGGAACAACACAGAGAGGAAATTGGGTTAAAAAAAATCTTGATTGTCAGAAGCTCTCAATTTAGCTCGATTAAATACCAGTTATTTCAAAACACAAAATTGCAAAGTAATACATTTATACTATATAAAAATGTACATTTTATAAAACAGTACAGAGAATTTATAAACTATATAAAATTGCATTCAAATACCTAGATTAACTGAAAACAATATTTCAAATTAAATTTGAAGAAAAATTATGATTGTCTGCAGATCCATCAATTATCATCATTAATAGAATGATTATTCTCAATACACTTTTTTGCATTGCAATATCATATATTGATACATTGTTACACCCCTAATATTGACACTATACTGTAATCGTTCCACCCTTAATCACTAGATGAATCAGAGAAGCACTGATTAATGCACGTTACTTTCCCTTAATTTCATTCCCTTTACTGAAAAAATGAAAAAAAAAAACTTAAAATCTAAATAACTACGTTACTGTAAATTAAGTCTCATTACTCATTCCATTCCTTAAGTCTCATTCCTTGCAGGTTGGCAACTCTCATGCATGGTGGTCTGGGATTAGAGTTGAACTCTGCAGGACAGTGATGATAACTGCCCAGCTGATACTGGTTACATAACAAGAACTTGTAAGCGTGGAAACTGTG
The DNA here is from genome assembly GCA_037974445.1 of Brycinus macrolepidotus. NCBI lineage: Eukaryota > Metazoa > Chordata > Actinopteri > Characiformes > Alestidae > Brycinus > Brycinus macrolepidotus. The sequence continues at coordinate 31,719,927 of JBBPCZ010000042.1, forward strand.
GTTGAAAGAAGAACGTTGTCTAGACTGATTACCCACTCCACAGTATGGTGGCCAAACTTTAGCCATAGACTCACCATCATAAAGTGCTCCACCAAATGCCACAGGAAATCCTTCCTTCCCACCACCATAAGACTCTACAACTCCTCTCTCTGTCACACATCCACACAATAATCTGTGCAACAGCCTGATGCTACTTTGTTGTGCTATATCTTACAATGTTTAAATGACTATGTGTATCACTATGTGCATTATTATCTTGCTATGACGTGCAATAATCTACCATGTGCAATATTGTGCAATGTTCGGGTGCTAAAACATTATCATTATGTGCAATGTCTTCTTATGTGCAATAGTCTTACCCTGTGAGGTTTTCTAAATGATACTACTGATCTCTATTACACGCAATAACGTACTTCTAACCACCAACTGTGTTATCAGTAGTTCACTTAACTGTAAGTTACATATCTGTAGTATTTATACCCAGCATTTGCATATACAGCATAGTGTATTTCATACAGAGGTTTTTCTGCAGATATTTAATTGGATTTATTTAGACTTCATATTTTATATTGTTCTTGTCTCTGCGTTTCTGTAGGTCTGTGCAGTCATAACATAAGCAATTTCTTCTGTGATCAATAAAGTTTTCACTCTGAAAGGTTTACATCCCGTTCACACTACACTGTTACATCACTGTACGTTGTTGTGGTGTCTATTTATTGTGTTGTTTGTTTCTGTTGTAATGTGCACTTTCTTAAATGTTTCTATATCTTGCTCTGTGGTCCATCTCATCTCACTATTTACGTGTTCACAGCTGCTGAATACACAGCTGCTGAGGGGAATATAAGTGTCCTTTCCTCATCAGAGACCCTTTATTTTCACCCCAAACGGCTGGGGGATCTCACTGTGTACAAAATTGTTACTTAATTTAGAAATTATAGTTAGAAGTTATACTTCTTTGTATAATTTGTGTTTTTGCAGAAGCAGTTTCCTCTGGGATCAGTGAAGTTTTCTGATTCTTCCAGTTCTTTATGGGCAATAAGCAAGAACAAGCGTGTTTTATAACCAGGTGGAAAAGCAGTGATACCTTTTCTTCTCCCTCGAGCCCGAGCCTTCCTCAATTCGTTCTCCATCACTTGACATTTCCTCTTCAGAGTGTCAATGTCTCTCTGATTTCTGGAAAGCTCGAGACGAATGACGGCACAGCTGTCATCCACCCGTCTGTTAATTTCAGCCACGGCTGCTTTGGCCAGGATCTCCATGATGGACACCAACTGCTCCTGGAAAGCTTGTTGTGCCATTTTTACACGTATTACTTTATATTTTTTGATCACAGACGGATTGTCGTGGTTGCTTGGGCCTCGATATGTTCTCTTTTTAAAGAATTAATGCAGTGACACAAATTTAAATATACAGTTAGCCTTGTAAACACAACAGCTATTTCACGTCCCCAGCTCTTCACACATTCGCATGTTCTTTTTTCCGGCTGTGGCGGCACTTCACTACCGTAAACATTGTATTTCTTCCGCACATGAATTACAAATCGGCGTACGAGCTATAAGAACTACTATGAGCTACACTATATGGACAAAAATTTTGGAATGCCTGACCATTACACCAACAGGGACTTTAATGGCATTGTTTTCAAATACATAGACTTTAATATGGAGTTGGTCCCCCTTTTGCAGCTATAACAGCTTCCACTCTTCTTGGAAGTTTCTGTGGGAATTTGTACTCATTCATTCTGTTGAGCATTTATGAGGTCGGTCACTGATGTTGTACGAGAAGGCCTGGCTCACAATCTACGTTCCAGTTCATCCCAAAGGAGTTGGATGGGTTTGAGGTCAGGGCTCTGTGCGGGCCAGTCAAGTTCTTCCACACCAAACTCATCCAACCATCTCTTTACGGACCTTGCTTTGGGCACTGGGGCACAGTCATGCTGGAATAGAAAAGCGCTTTCCCCAAGCTGTGTCCACAAAGTTGGAAGCATGGCATTGTCCAAAATGTCTTGGTATTCTGAAGCATTAAGATTGCCCTTCACTAGAAGTAAGGGGCCTAGCCCAAACCCTGAAAACAGGTTTGTCCCAATACTTTTGTCCATTTAGTGTACATTAGGAAAGGGGGCACGTTTGAAGCATTTGCAACATCTGTACAAACATCTACACTGTTAAAAGTAAAAGTTCTTGAATGGATCTTGGCTTGGATGCACAACATCTACACTCTCAAAAACAAAGGTTTTTGAAAGGCTGACAATCACAATGTGACATAAGGCAGAACAATTAAAATAAGTGCTTAGACCTAGACATAAGATACTTTGACAAGCCTACAGATCTATCTGCATTTGGAAAGGAGGCAGGTTTGAAAGTTGTGGTAATTTGGGGGCTCATTCTTACAGCCTACCTACTAACATTACATTATCTGCAAAACAATTCCTTAGTGATACCTTTCTCAGAGCTGGAACATCAGGACTACTGTACTTACTGATTCAAAATCCCTTAAAGGGCCCATATTGTACATTTTTTGTGAATTTTAACCTCCATGAATGATTGTGTTTTTATGTACAAAAACCGGCAATTTTGCATGGCCATTTTATAACATCTGATCTTCTAAACTTTAACGAAACTGCAGATTACATCTTTTTATTTCAAAAAGAAAGGTTAGAAAATCAGTTTTCAATAAGATGGGCCTTATACAGTCACTTTTGGACGGAGCCAGTTATAGTTTTATTTTCAAGAAACACCACTATGTAGACAGCACAACTGAAGTCCTTTCAAAACAAAAGGGAAAGTACCAGAGCTAAGCTGTAATCACAGAGTGTTCCTTCACCGTTGCAATGTGGTCTTTAGTCTGTATGCTGAAGAAGACAACAGAGGACAAGTCCACCCATATGCATACACCAAGGCACCTTTTAAATGAAGGTATACATCAATATATCTTCTTGGGGACACACACATTATTTACAACTGATGTGGTTATGTAGCCCATTCAATTCTTGGGTTTTTGTAAAATATAAATAAGAATATTAATAGATAGACAGATAGATAAACAGACAGAGAGACAGAAAAACAGTGGCACTTAGAGGACCAAAGAAGTGGATTAAAAATGGAGAATTAAGTCAGAGAGCGACCATAAAGTCAGGAAGTCACTAAGGGAAGTTTAGTGGTTTCTTGCGTCACTAATGCTGCTGGGGTGCTACTTATGCCGGTGCAGTGAAAAGGTAAGGACGGTTGAGTTCTTTTGAAATCTTTTTCTTCTTTATTTGTTGATTTTTGAAAACAGCCAGGCCCCAGTGATGTTGGAGGAGTTTGGGCAGCAGGTCAGTAGTTTGTTTGTTCTTGAAGGTAGTGTGGTATGGAGAAATTTGAGGGTATCTTTGGCGGTATATGCCCGATGCACAGCAAGAGGCAGGCCTCGCATTGAGAACGTTCATTTCCGCAGACAGCACGACTGCGACAGGCCTCCGCAGAAACAGAGAGAGTAAAGGAGACGAGAGAAAATGAAGGAGGGTGGAGGAACACTTGAAATTATGAAAGTGCCTTCAATCAAGGGTTTAGCCAATACACTGTCAAAAACATGTGTCCTCAAATGAGCAAAGATGGGGTTCCAAAAGTTAGAGGTTTATTGAGGCTGAGGGTGTGGCCGTGATATCAGGCAGAACTTTCACAAAGCGAGAGTAGGAAGTAGAGATAGTGACACTCTATACTGTACCCAGCCATGATCCTCGAGCTGAGTGTGGATTGTTGCGACTGGGTTCCAGATTTATGACTGTGACAGTGAAGACGTAGACCTTCTTGATCATTTGTTGCCCTGGATGATGAGTTTGGAATTGCTGGGAGTGTGTTAAGGTGAGCCTGATAGTATGAACTCTCTTGATTTCATTTTGTTTGTGGTAAGAACCACAATGTTCTTTTCTTTTTTGTTGTTATTCTTTATGTGAATTTTTTGTCACTTTCTGTGCACATTTTCCTAATGGTAAGTTTGAGAAAATATCTGTACAAACATCTACATAAAAACAAAGGTTCATGAATAGATCTAGGCTTGGATGCACATGTACACTCTTAAAACAATAATTCTGAAATGGTCCTTGGTTTGGAAGTTCATATTCTACACTTCTAAAAATAAGAGTTCTTGAATAATTCTTGATTTGGAAGTACAACATTTACACTCTTTTAAACATATTCTTGAGTGGTTTTATGTCTTCACAGAACCATGCAGTTTAAGGTTCTTTAGGGATTCAAAAGTGGTTCTTTTACAATGTTTCTCCAAGGAATTCTTTTTTCCCTCTTCATTTTAACAAAAAAAAAACATCATTGAAATGGAGACTAAGCATGTTTCATTAAAATACCTTACACTGGAGTATTTCCTCATTTCTTTTTACAGGGGACACAGTCATCCATCTTCTTCCACTGTATCTTGCAGCATAAATCCAATGGAAAATGACCATTGTGATGCACAATGTAGCAGCATGCTGAATCATTTCATAATTACATGATAATTGCAGTAAAAGTTAATGTTCAGCTGCAAAAAGAAACCACTGAATATTCCAATACAGTAACCGTCATGGTTAGTTTAGGTGGGACATATTTCTGAACTCATTAAAGCAACAATTTGCACACACACACACACAAACATCTGGATGTGAGGGTGTTAAGAGTGGCTGCAAGATGAAAAGAGGACGAAGAAAAGGAGGGAACAAAGATAAAGTGTTTGGCTGTGACCTGCTGGAGCATTTATCCACAACCAACCAAGAAAGTGAGTACTTATGGCTCAGAATGCACTTTACAACAAGAACAATAATATTTCTTGTGATGTTATTTCATGGAAACCTTTGTTCAAGAGTAGCCATGCATGTTGTACATTTTAGGGCTGTCAGTAGATTAAAATATTTAATCACGATTAATCCCATGTTTGCCATAGTTAACTCGCGATTAATCGCACCTTTAAGTCTGTCATAAACATACTGTTTTTAATACTCTTATCAGCATAGGAGTAGACAAATATGTTTGCTTTGTGCAGATTTATGTTTATT
>JBBPCZ010000042.1:31732976-31745561 GCA_037974445.1 Brycinus macrolepidotus
AGACACTGTCTTACGTGCGTGACAGTGTCATGTAATAACGTAACAGTACAGGACACTAAATGCTGTAACCGCTGCTGCTACATGGACAAAAGTATTGGCACACACCTCTTGACTATTGAATTCAGGTGTTTGTCATACCACTTGCCACAGGTGTACAGAATCAAGCATAATCATAACATTTTGGACAGCGCCATGCTTCCAACTTTGTGGATACAGTTTGGGGAAGGCCCTTTTCTATTCCAGCGTGACTGTGCCCCAGTGCACAAAACCACAGGACCAACTACATATTAATGTCTATGTATTTGAATGCAATGTCATTAAAGTCCTTATTGGTGTAATCGTCAGGTGTCCCATTATTTTGTCCATATAGTGTAGCTCATAGTAGTTCTTCTTATAGCTCATACAGTATCTTAAACCACACTGAGAAGTCTGTGCCGCTTTAGTGAAGAGTTGGATGTGTTCTGAGCAGGTTGAGAGAAGGTTAAGGGATCTATTTATGGAGAAGCTTTCAGTGACAAGCACTGTTGCCTCACAGCAAGAAGGTCCTGGGTTAAATTTCTGGCCAAGGGGCCTAAGGGTCCTTTCTGTGTGGAGTTCAGGTCAAATGGAAATGCTGGACTTGCTCCTAGGTGTGACTGTCTGCATGTGTTTGTCTGTGTGCCATGGCTGCAATGGACTGGTGACCTGTCCAGAGTATTTCTCTGCCTAGCACCCTGTGAGTGTCAATATAGCCCCTGCGAACCTAGCTTGGATAAGCAGCTGTTGAGTTCTAGTGTTCTAAACATTCTAAACTGCAAAATTTGGGTGCCAAAAATGTCTATATGACTATATATGGGATATGTGGAATTTTTTTTTTTTTTTGCCAAACCATTACTTTAATTACTCTTTTGTTGTTTACATTTTTTTAAAATTTCAATTTAGCATGAAATTGAAAATTGACAGTGATTTCCGCAAAAGTCAGCAACCCTTTTCAATCTGCTGTTCAGAAGATTAACTTTTTCAGCCCTGCATTAAAACTGTTACATCCTTATGTGGTTGGTAGTAAACTATACAGGAGCTTTGGAGATACTTGTACTAGATCCCTTTTACCTGCATGATTTCCCTTGTTTTGCTTCAGATCAGCTTTCAACAACAACATCCGTGTGGCCTATGACCTGATGATCCAGTGTGGCTCTTGTCGGCGCGTCCCTGGTGGCGTCCGAGGTCGCCTCTACACCGAAATGCTGCAGTGTCTGTGCAGTGAGGGGGGCCTGTCGGGCACCACGGCCGCTCCCCTGCTCCACCGGATCCGTTGCCATGACTATGAAGCCGTGCCCTTTGAGCTGTTTCGGCAGGGTGTGCTGACGTGTGCCGCATTTGCAGACTACATCCGTAAGTCCCAGTGTCTGTATGCGGCCGTGGCCAGCTGCCCTGAGCGGCCTGCGGAAAGGGCGCTGTGCCGTGCCGTGCTGGCCACCCTGCAGGAGGCGCTGAACACTTCGCACGGAGCAGATTCTGCACGCTTCCTGGAAGCCAGTGCCAAGATCTCTCCAGCCAAACTGGCCCAGGCCATGGCCGAAGTGCGCGTCACTGGAGAGCAGCAGGAAGGCCCCACCATGGACGCAAGGGAGTTTGAGGATGCTGCTGCGGCACTCTTCATAGCCAGGGTGCGAGTGGTCACCTGAGCTGAAAATGGACAGCTATGTTTAGGACTGAGGAGAGATTTTATGAAACATAGCCAGTGGCCCAAATCCATTAGGGATGGGCATATTAACATGTCTGTTTACCTTCAAGAATCAGTCTTCAGTACCAAATGAACCAAATGTTTTCTCTAAGCAGTAAATTTATCCCTTAGTTATTTACCGTGAAAAACAATTCTGAAAAACACTATTGCAACAAATAATTCTGTAGGTTTTAACTTCTGCTCTCCCCCCCTCATTCTTCATCCTCATCCTATTGATATAGATTAAAAATCAGAGTATGATTAACCACAATTGTCTTTGGTTGCACAATAGATACAAATAAGAATTTTCTTCACCTGTGCAGTTACATAAACAGTTGTTTATGAATTGTTCTATACATACACACTGACACGAACACACACTTGTCAACAATTCCTGTAACGTCTATAAATAAAAAGAATGTGTAAACTGTTTAGTATAAAGCTTAGTTATTCAGCAGGCAGAGAAATTTAAAGATACTTTACATTTTTTAAAGTATGTTTCCACCAGTAAACCGCCATATGACTACTTAGAATAGCTAAACATAAGCATAAATACAGTACAACTAATATGAATTTCTTGCTTAAAAAGTTATTATATTATTGTCATGGATAGAAGAATACAGTAAGAAAAAGGTTTAGTTCTTGACTTCTTACTGCAAGATTCATTTCTTGTTTTTTTAATGTAAGTTCACTTATAATATTTGTTTGGTGTTTTGTATCATAGACAGTCATAAATATTGCATGGCCATTTTCTCTTTATCCCTTAAAATGAAACAGGATGCTTTTGTAACTGTACTTTAAAACTGATATATGTAAATTAATTGTTCTGATTGTCTGTATTGCGCCTAATTCAAAACCACTCTTCAGTCACCACTCTTTTAAAACGTCACGAATACTGGACAGGGTTAAACTCCTGTTGACTGAATAGACAGATATATGTAAAGGTTTTGGATTTTGTGACATCACACAAGTGACAAATTCAAAATGGGCTGTTTTTGCAGTCTGTGTATGGACTGCATAAATTGGAGAGGAAATGGTATATTTTAATACTTTAACAATGCATATATACTACAACAAACTTTTCAAAAAATCATTATTAATATTATTATTGGATGGTACCTGTAAATACTGGGCTTCCACAAGGAGAGGTTTGGAAATGATTAAGCTCACTCACAGTTCAAATCACAGTGTATTGTGTATTTAATTTTGATTGTTTTAGTGTTTTTAAAAAATTAACAGGCAGATAGCTTTGCATATTATTTTCAGTTGTATCACTTGTTCCTAACGTCAGTGTCTTGTTCATCTGGAGTGAATATGTGAGATAAGCAGAGAGCTTGGATGATCTTGTCAGTACTCTGTATAATTTAGAATGATCTGGCCAGCGGTCATCAGTATATACAAAACACTTCACAGTTTGCAGTTCTTGGACATTTTACTTACTCTCTGTGCTTACAGTACACATACAGGTCATATTTTCATTTCCACTCAGCAAGATGTTTCAAAAAGAGCAACAGTGCTGCTGGTAGTGTATTTCCCATGGTAGTTAAAGATTTTATATTACATCTGAAAATGTAATACATTACTGTGCAAAGGCCTTAACAACTGAATAGAAAATCTTTTTCAGTATTTAGTGTATCCATCCTTTGCGTTTATTACAGCTTCCATTCTTTTCAGGAGACATACTGTAGTAATATTCTGTGCTTCTTGTGACAAAAACACTGATTTTTTTAGATCTGAAATGATGGATTTTGATTTGCTCCTCTCTCTCAAAGATGAAAGCTTTTATATGCTGTTTATCTGATGGGGGTCTACCAGGCCTTGCTTGGTTGTTAGGAGTCCATTTTTTTCTCTGTACAGTTCAGGAAACTCCTGTTTTTCCCACTTATTTTTATTTGACTTTCCTAATGCAGGTGGATTTTTTAAATATCAAATGTCCTCAGAAATATCTCCTGTTTAATGGCCGTTTTGACTGGAAAATAAATGAAAGGTGATCTCTGAGTTCACGCTACCGTTTAAATCTGGACATATGGTATCTGGCCACATTTTGGTGAGCTTGTGCAGCACATGGGAATTAGCTCTTTAATTAGGTCATGTGAAGAACTGGCCTGCAGTTGTGAGAAGCATAAAAAATAGCCAATTTTTAAAATCATGCCTTTATTGTGTGTGTTATAAATGAGTGACCCTGCTGAAGACTAAATAACTTTAGTGGCCACCAGATGTTTAAACCCTGTTCTGTCTTCATTTACCCAGCAGAGGGGGTCAAACACCAGGGTGCATTTTATCTCATAAAACCTGGTGACAAAAGACTGTTGCAAAGCTTCTAATGCCTACTTTTGCTAGAAGTTTCAAACACTTTGTTAATGTAGAAGAAATAGCAACATGTTGTTTGTTATAAAAAGCAGAAATGTTTTGATTACTTTACTTTATTTATCTCTTTGTAAGTACCTGAAAAGAGGAACATCAAAACAAGCCCCCATTCAGTTGTTGTACTTCTTGGACACTAAACTCCTTAATTTACTGAGAAATTACAGTTACACCAAGCCAACCAACAATGAAAAATGTGTCCATACTCAGTAGTACAATGATTCATCCAGACCTAGTTTTATTAAAACTTGCCCTCTGATGTATGGTGCGTTGAGCTTTTGATTTTAAAGCTGCTGAAATGAGAAGAACAATTTAGCAAGCCTGATCCATATCTTGCCCTTGAGAGAGAAGCTATGACACTCTAATATTGTCTGTAATAGAATTAGCCCCAGAGCTCTGCTTTTGCAGGGTCTATTTTTGGCTGTGCCTTTAGCAAGTAGTTAATGTGTTGCTCTGGTTATCAGTACTGCTCTCTGAATAGAGCGGCCCTGGGACACATTAAGTGTAATAGGAATAAATCACTTGGAGCATGTGATGCTTCATTTTTGCTTCATTAGCTCAAACACCACAGTGCTGCTTATCAAGCTTTTTGATGTATAAAAAAATCGCTCACAGGTTTTTCTTCACAGCCACACAGATTGCAATAGCACACACTAGCCTTTTGTTCTGCTGCCTTTGTCTCACAAGAGTAGTCATTTGTGTCTTGGGTTAGTACAGCCAGCCTATATGCCAAAGCACAAAAGGAAGGAAGTGAGAAAAAAAGAGAAGAGACAGTTTTCATTGTGGGCTTGCTAGATGTGCAACTATATAAAAAAGTGGATCTGTTAAGGCCATGTGCCACATTTTTGTGTGTACTAAAGTACACCAACCAAATTCTCCATTAATACTCTAATGCTGGAGGCCACTTCATACTATTATAGAATAAGACCTTTCAAGCCAAGTGAACTAATGTGGACATTCTAGAACCGTGTGAAATGGGGAAAAACATTCTAGGCATTCTTAGTAGCCACACACCTGTATGATGGTTGGGTTTGTTGATGTGTATATTGGACCCTGTTTGGTTGAGGAGCTCAGCGCCTCATAGGAAGTATAGAGCTGACCAAGAGCAGAATGTTGGTGTTGAGGAATGGGGGGTCAGTGTGCCATGCCCTTTTCAGAACAAGAACTATCTAGGCAAATAAACCAGTGTGGTGGGGCACTCAAAAACAATGGAAATACAGAGAGAATGTTCTTGAAATTGAAACAACACACTGGTATGACACACCAACCCAGCATTTGTTTGTTAAAGAACGTCATATGCACTGCCTTTATTGTGGCCAAGGCAACAGGACACACTAGTCCACTTGTTATCAAACCTAATGAGGATCTGTGTGTCAATAATTCAGCAGGGTGTTCATTACTTAGTCATCCTCAGTGCCACAGCGGAACAGCCGGACTGCTGGGGTTAACATTAATGTGACATTTACCCATTGCAGGACAGCAATTATAATTCCTGCCAGGGTCCCCTGTAGCCTTTTTCAAACATGCCTATTCCATCTGGCGTTTGTTTTTAGTTGTATATACAAGGCTGGGAACAGCAGTAGATCCTGCAGATCCTGCTGGGATTTGTAAAGTCTAAGAAAATGCTTCTTTTCATATGACCTAAAAAAGTTAGTTTTATGCAAAAGTTTGAACAGCCCCATGCAAATAATGTTTTATTGATTTTCTAAGTGTAAACAAAAAAATAAGACATTTAGCACACTGTTTTTATTTAACATTCTGGAAAAAAAATATAAAATGTAAATATAAATATAAAATGTGCCATAACATTTGCACAGGCCATGTTTTCCAGTATGTTAAAATCAGGAAATGAACAGTCATTGTGCAGTAAAATGTACAGAAATGTGTTTTCTGGGTAGGATGTGTACTTATTATCACCTAGAAAATCAGTTAAACGTAATTGGACCAGAGGTGTCCAAACTTTTACATATTAACTGTACTGCACTTTTGCTTGTTTTCGGTGCCCACGTTGTTTTTTCCAGGTTTTAAGGCAGAACTCTTCAGCTTCAACAGCGCTGGTGGACTACAGTTTTGACCATTTGATGATAATCCTGCTCAAGCACACCTGGTTCATCTTGGCTGTTAACTGGATTTAGTGGGTGTGTTTGAACAGAGAAAACTGTTAGACTCCGGAGCTGAAGTGCCTTTTACGGAGAATTTATGATGTCATTACTTTTATGTGCAGTGTACTGAATGAGCAAGGAAGGATGCTGTTTATTACAAACTAAACAGAAATACGCTTCTTACCTCTGTATGTTGCTGGGAATCACCCACATGGTGATTTTATAGGATAAGGAAAATGGCTTTTAACTTTAAAGCACAATTACATAATGAGACTGTATTCCAAGTAGTTCATTTCTATAGGCCCAGTAGGTATGAAATGTTCAAACAATGTAAAGGGTGGCTAGTATAACTGTGTCAACACCTAAAATTGCACAAACTTTAACAGCCACCTCTGTCTACTCGGTTTCTTTCAGGGTGATTGAAACAGGAACACTAACATGTTCAAACAAAGCCAGGCTTGGCATAGTGTACGAAATGGGCGTGCCATGTCAAAAAAGCAAACACTTCCAAGCTATTTCCTTTGAACTTTACACATCACAGGTTGAGTAAGAACAACACAGTTGCGCAGCACTGCATATCTATTATAAGTGCATGGCCATAAGTGAGTCTACATTTAGAAAATGGATGATGAGAGATGGTGTTAGAGACCATCCTTGGTGCCTAGTAGCAAAAGTCCCTGTATGGCACAGCAAAGAGACAATTTGTCCTTGCATAGAGGATTCAGTGGAAAGGATTCAGGATTACTCCCAGCATTTTTCAACCATTTGGTCATTTCAACAGAAAGTCCACACATCTAAACACTAATAATAAAAGTCAATGGGCAAATGTTTCAGCATCTGTCCACTGGCTGCTGCTATTATATGCTTTTCAAACACAGAAACGTAAAATTTTTAATCAGATATTAATTTACTGTGGCAGATCTGAAAGAATCTTTTAACATTCAAGTATCTTCAGAACAAAATCGGACAAGTGACATTTGAAAAGGACTTTATTAAAAAAAATAAAATGGATGATTTTAGAATTGTAAAAGAACATACACAAAAAAGATTTCAAAAGGTAAAATATACATAGATCCAGCTGTTGGTTTACACTTGTGAAACATAAGTTGAAAGACTATTCAAGTTCATTAACTGAATTGAAATATGACTCAAATGTACAACCCTGCAGTTTGTTTCCCCAACAGTAAGAAAAATACACCACTCTGGGTAACCGTGTCTGACATAGTATTGCTCTCTTAAAGGAATGCTTTGTTGGAAAAATTTCCCTACATGTTGCCAAATAGCACTTTGCCAAGACATGTTGGTGTTGGACGATTTCTTCTTTAGCTTTGCAGTGGAGCTACAAAGGTAATGTAATAGAAGTCTATTTCACCCAAAATGATTTTGAATGTCATAGCTATATTACATACATAGCTCCAGTGCAAAACCAAAAGAGAAAAATTCAGATACCAAACATGTATTGGCTTACATTTAGGTAGGGGAGGAATTGTGTAAATTAAATTTTTCACAGAACTGTTCCTTTAAGTACATTACCCCAGAACACATTATGTACTTCACATAGATAAGATCTATGAGTTAGTGGTAACAGGCTGTGTTGAGAAATGCAAGTGTCACTTTTAATGCCCATCTTTTGCAAATGACTGTGATGGTAATGCTTATACTGTCCAGATACCCAATATGTGATAAACAAACATATCTGTGATGGCCTTGCAGTATGTACACACACATTAATAGAAGTGCAGGGATTACATTCTGAAAAGAGTGCTGAATATTCAAGGATTAAGGAAAGCAACTGTGCACAATGAAGTAATGACTAAGAACTACTGTACATGGACCTAATGTCAAAACATCAGTCTGGCTGAAATGTTGGATTTAAACCAGCAAACTGCATAAAGGAAAGCAGAATGTTCTGCCATGCAAAATGAAGCATGAGTCATGAGGAAGCACTAGGCACACTAGTGTGTGAAGTGAAACCACAAGCAGCCCACACAAGGCGTGAGACAGTTTACTGCCTGTGCTGTGCAATCATGAAGCACTGACCAGTATACCTTGGTCATGTGGTCAGTAGAACTTTCCTACATGTTATTGCTCACTTGAAGTGCGACAACCACAAGGCCATCTTGGTGACAGTAAAGCACACTTTCAAGAAAAGAAAAAAAAAAAAAAAGACCTGTTTCTAAAATTATGCATTCAGATGCATTGCTACTGGCTCATTCTCAGCGGATATTAAAAACAGTGCCATTGTGTATAACTGACAACTACCCACACACAGCTATCCAATCATTTAAAAACAAATACACAGTAATAGAGCCTTTTCAAATCTGTCAATAAGACAACGAAGTGGAGGAAAATAGTGATGTTACAATTTGAAAATGTGTGGATAAGGGGAGATAAAACAGCAGATATGGGTCGTTTCTCTGCTGACTCACTGGGTTGGGTTATGTGGGGGGAGGGGGCAGAGGAGGAAGCCCACTGCTGATCTGGAAACGTGTTTCATCTGAAATCCCATACTGCTCCAACGGGTCCTAGATCAAGGTACCAAAAAAAAAAAAAAAACATCTTCATAGGTGTAAAAATGATCTGATCCATCAAGTAGATTCATTCATATTTTTATAACAATATGCAGTAAAGCATGCAGTCATTTTTGGCCATAAAAAACAATATATTGTTGACATATATCATGGGATACAAATATTGGGAAAATGCATTCAAATAAGGCTGTAAAGTCATAAAGTCAAGTTACATTTTGAAAGGCAGTATTTAGAATACAGAAACCTTTTTTTAGATAATATTTTTATAACGCCCACCATTAAATTAAGATAAAACAATCTTTAAATCAAAAACAACCGAACACTCGTAAGGCAGACTCTAAAGAGGAACTTGACAAACGGCTTCTATACAAACACTGACGGTCCAGCCAAAGCCAGAAAAGACTGATAAATCAACATGTTTAGTCATTTATTTATACTAGAGTTACTGGGGGGATGATTATACTGAACAGTCTCCTGTTCGGCAATGCAAACAAGGCATGATAAGCTTGGGTGATAAGCTTAGCAGTTATGAGGCATTAAGTTACATACACATAGCATAGCTACTCACATTATAGTCACTTTTACAAATTTCGTTATGGTAGTTTTCTGATTTCCTTGTAGGGGTGAGTATAGCAAAAGTGGGACAATATATTTAAAATAAATGCAAAAATGCTTAAAGAGAAAATGTTGCTAGATATATAATATCCAAATAAAAACTATATAAGTTATGAGGCCTATGAAAAGGCATATGCATATGGCTTTTATGAAGATCCATTTCTGCATTTAATAAAAACTGTCACACTTTTCATTGGACAGACAGTCCTGCTCAGGAGACTATGGGAGAAGCAGTGAATCAAAGCAGATGAGAGACAAAAAATGAGTATATTGGAATTTAATTTACATACATACATACATACTAACATAAGAATGACTTATACCAGTATATAAGAAATCAATACCAGTAACAGCAAGGAACTGTTTTTTTCTGTGCGCTGCATTAAGATGTATTCTAAATGTATTCTGAATACATTACTTTTAGGATATAAAATGTAGATTCATAATCTACATTTTTCAAGTAATTTATAACCTACATTTATAACCTGTATTTAGTCATCGCAAAGCCTTTTTGCCCAGCTCTGTCCACTAGTGTATAAATAGTTCCTACAGCCAATTCAGTGTATTTTTATATAAAAATTGCATATCAAAATAATGGAACTGATTGAAGTCATGATGCACTGACTCCTTTCCAAAAATCATAACTGAACTGATCTCTGGTGAAATCTGAGATGTCATAATGAAATTGTCTGAAATGCTGCTTTGATTGCAAATCAAGGTCAGATTGAGGTCAGAGATTAACACCCCTAGTTAACACCCATTATGAGGATAAAACATGGTGGGGTGTGCATTAATTTCTGGTGAATTGAGGAACCCTTACCTTGCCAGTGAGTCGATGGATCTCAGACCGGTAAAAGATGAGGTTCTTGCGCATGTACTCATAGCTGTGACAAAAAGGAAATGTGTTGTATTGAAACTGGCGCATGACAAATGCGACTGATAAGCATGAAGTCTGTAAACTAAAATGCTACAGACCTAGCTTTAATAATGGCATCTATCCAATCACGGCACTGCTCCTGAGAGTCACATTCAAACAGGTATTTTCTCTCAGCCTCGTCTAGAAAAGCTGAGGATAAAAAAGAGAGTATATGTATTTACATGCATGTTTAATTTTTATCTTGGTGGTGTGTTAGAATGATAAACGCTTGTTTGCTTGATGTAAAAAGAGGAAGTGCAGCACCAGAAGTAGCTTTTAACACACTTGAGAGCACAGAAGCAGTCTGGCATGTAAGAATTTATGTTAAACCATTACAAGGGAATTTCACCTATTTCTGCATAATTAAAATAGTTAAGAGGTAAACAGTTCCTCAGCTTGGTTTGTTGTGAAATGTGACATTGCAGATATTAAGTCAGAATTGTTTGCAATGGTGGTGATGATCTGTATGTGTGTGTGATTATATATATATACATATATATATACACCGCTATTTAACAATACAACATTACATACATTACAAAACACATGTAGGAGGTCACATGAAGACACATGTAGGTTCACTGACTAATTTAGAGAGTAAATAAAAAGGCTTTATTTGTGCATTAGACATCACTACTCTTTGCTCCTGGTCCCAATCATTGTAAAAAAGTCATGTTAGGCTTCTTAACAATTTACATCAAATGACTGAACTGTGCAGAAATTTGGAAAACTGGTTAAATTTCCCTACAAGATTTGTTGACATAAACCATTATTTTTCTATGAGGTGATTTGGTCATGAGACTCACCGATGGAGAATGCCATATCATCTTCTTTCTCAACTCGACACTGTTCCAACAATAAAGCTCCAATTGGCTGCAAATACATGCAAAATGTTCACTGTTATATAATAACTAAATCACATAAATATTAATGCATTGCATAGCATATGCCTACCATATTTTACTTTTAACCAAACACTACATACACAAACTTATTAGGAATTTAATTAGAATGTTTAAAAACATTAACCTTAGAATATAGTATGCGCACTGTTATGTGGTACTACAGGAATTTCTACAAGATTTCTGTAAGAATCTATCTTTACTACAGGACACTGCACAAGTATAATAGATGACTGATAGTACTATTGGAATACTGAAGGAAGGGAAAGTATTATAGACCAGTACAGAAGTATTACACAATCTCACTTTATCTCATTTAAAGCCTTTTTGTCTGTACCAACTAGCATACAGTATTGTTATTCTATATGCACGAACTGCAGGCCTGTTTGTTGGTAATGTGTTCTATTATCAAGAAAAGCTTCAGAGAGAGAGAGAGACAGAGAGAGAACAAAACAGAGAGAGAGACAGAGAGAGAGAGAGGGGGGAAAAAGAAACATTCTCACCTCCTCCTCATCTGTGCGAAAGTAAAACAGGAAATTTACTATCAGCTTCACAAGGCGCCTCTTCATTACTGTGGGAAGAAAGTGACAGGGCGAGTGTTATCTTTGGTCAGACAGACCTAAGATTTGCCCTTCAAACAGCCATGTGTGTCCTGTCCCCATTTGGTTATTAATGGTTTTAAATGTTGTTCTGAAGGATGTCTTACCGTCTCCTTTTTTGGGTCCCTTCATCCCCAACTCGGCTGCCCTCTCAGAGGGTTGTCGACTCAGGTAGACGAGCTCTTTCTCATTAAACCGCATTTTTAAGTCCTGCTTTAAAAAAAACATTCACCCTCTGGATCTCGTCTAGTTCCCTGGCTTAATGATTAATAACCTCACCATCCTGAACTCTCTACTTATGCGGTGATCCTGCTGATCTTCGTCCTGGCCTGACAGTCCAGCTAATCATTCTTTTTCTTTGACAGTCACTAAGCTACATTCTGGTTACTCTCCCCACACACACACACACACACTTTTTCTTGCGTGTCTAAACCCCGGCTGACTGAAAACGCAGCTAGAAGCTGCCAGACTCAGACACTCTCGTTTTTCTAGGCTGTGCTCGATACTGGGACAGGCGCTGTGGAGGAAGAGGTCCAGAAAAAGTCGTCCTAAAGAGGGCCTTTTCAAAATAAAAGCAAGACGAAGCCACACAAGACAGAGAGAAGCAAACGAATAAATACAAAAGAGTTGATATTTAAAAAGTATTATAGACGTAGACTGAGATTATGCATAAGTATACTATATTTTTGTAAACTATATATGTAAAAATATAATAAATGTAGTAAACATGTCCTATTTTAAAAATTCGATGTACCTCAGAACAAAATAATAATATTCTATTATTATTATTATTATTATTATTATTATTATTATTATTATTATTATTATTATTATTATTATTATTATTATTTAGC
>JBBPCZ010000042.1:31745661-31756978 GCA_037974445.1 Brycinus macrolepidotus
TTATTATTATTATTATTATTATTATTATTATTATTATTATTATTATTATTATTATTATTATTATTATTATTATTTAGTAGTGGTAGGAGTCGTATATACTATATGCTAATTACGTTTAAATGATTCGTTATTAAATATATATAACATAAGAGTTATATCTTTATAATTATTATAATTATCATTATAGAATCATTATTGCTGTTATTTAGTAGTAGTGGTAGTAATAGTGTAAATCACATTCTAATTACCTTTAAATCATTCATTATTAAATATATGTTACATAGAAGTTATATTTTTATTACTACAATAATTATCATTATGTAATTCTAGTAAATTATAGTATTTTAGTACAATTTTAGAACAAAAACTTTTGTACCAATATAACAGGAAAAGGAAAGGTACTGTGTTCGCGCATGCGTTTTGTGGCGGTTGTGGCGGTACGCGTGAGCAGGACGGAAAGGTAGTAACAAAATATTAACAACAAAATACTTTTTAAGAAGAGTTTTATGTCCAAAACTATTAAAACTACCAGGCGTATTTTTTGATATATAAAATATGTGATTCACATTGCTTGAGCTGAATGTATGAGGTTAGCTGCTTAGTTTAAATGAGATGGTTTAGCTGCATTAGCCAGTTAGCTCGACTGAGAAACAACAACTAATGTCTCATCGGAGGGGTGCAGAGTAGACAAAAGACCAGATTTAAGTCGAAATATTGTTACTTTGGTGAAATATTCTCAAGTAAACATAAAAGTAACGGGAACAAAACTTCCAAAGTCTCTGTAGAATAGCGAAGCTTCTCAGTACACCAATATATAAATTAAATTCAACTAAAAGGGAATTTCTGCTGATCTCTGTATAGTTCAGATGTCGAGATGTAAAGCAGAATATTGCATTGGAAAGAATCTTTTTTTTGAAGTGGAAATAAAGAAATTTGTAAAGGTTGTTCGAACAGGTTACAAAGGTAAAAGCCCAATAAGCTGCAAAACAATGGTTTTCAGTCCTGGTGCTGGAGTACCACTACTCTGCAAATATGTTGCTGTTTCTTCTTCTCAAAACACAGCTAATGCAGCTAATGAATTAATTAACAAGGGAAAGCATTGCACCATGCAGGGCAGCTACCCTAGAACCAGGACTGAGACCCACTTCAGCTAAAAGGGAATTCCTACTGATTTCTGTATAGTTCAGACATTGAGATGTGAGATGAACTGGGATGAGTTTTTAAAAACAATGGTGGAGGTGAAAAACAGGGGATGCAATATGTACAATACAGAGAGCCTTTTTATTAACTGTACAAAACAAGTGAACAGTACTGTCTTCTGAGTAAATGCAACACTTGATAATAGTCAATATCGGAAAAATATTTTTTTTGACATCATTTTATTTGTTAACACCCAGCATGTACCAAACACAAATGAGGCTAAAAGCTTATTTGAAGACTATCATAAAACTGCTGAAGGCTCTTATTATTACTATTACTCTTACTATTTTACTATTAGATGTTCCTAATTACTACCTGCCTCAGATCTTTACTTTCTCAATATCAATGATTCGTATTAAATGAGCCAGTTACTTTCTTGGGGTAAATTATTGCTTTGTCTTCACACTTGCTTTAATCTAATAACTACATTTTTTGTTGGTGAAACAGGTCAGCTTTGGGAGAGTGAGAGTCCTAAATCTACAGTATTGAGCTCTCTTGTTTATAAAGATGGACTTCCAACACAGAGCCGGTGGGAAAACCGGCAGTGGCGGAGTTGCCTCCGCCTCGGAGAGCAACCGGGACCGGCGAGAACGTTTAAGGCAGCTGGCTTTGGAAACAATAGACATCAACAAGGATCCATACTTCATGAAAAACCATTTAGGCTCCTACGAATGCAAACTGTGTCTCACACTTCACAATAATGAGGTAAGCTATTAAAAGTAGTCAAGATGACCAGTATGATGGTATTTCTTTACCAATAATGCAGAGAACTACATCCTGCAAATGCCCACAATTGCAAATTGGATTTGACACTTTTCGTTCACTTCTTTAATATGAAAACATATTAAAATTAGCACTGAAAGTTTAATAATTATGATGTTGAGAACACAAAAATAGGAATTCCTAGAAATGATGTTTAACAAAGGCTTCGGAAATTTGAAGCTGTGTATGACAACCTGAATATGGAAACAAAAACATATGGTATTGTGTCAGCATTGTTCAGCCCTAAAAGATTAGCCTACATTTACATCAAACTTGCTACTGACTCAGTGTTTTCATATGTCCTGTTTTAAGTATAGTCCATACCCATATTCACTTGATTGTTTCTTCTTCAGGGGAGCTATCTTGCTCACACACAGGGAAAGAAGCACCAGACTAATTTGTAAGTATAACATACTGGGTGTATGAAAATATGTGCAGCTTTGGAGACCATACCTCATTTTAAACTTATATTTTTCTTTGTTCTCTCCTTATTTTTGCCTTTCAGAGCAAGAAGAGCTGCTAAAGAGGCCAAAGAGGCCCCTGCCCAACCAGCCCCTGAGAAAGTAAAGGTGGAAGTGAAGAAATTTGTAAAGATTGGTCGACCAGGTTACAAAGGTAAAACAGTGGTTTTCAGCTGTTGTCCTGGAGTACCACTGCTCTACAAATGTTTCCTCTTCTTAAAACACAGCAAATGCAGCTGATTAACTAATTAAGAAGCCCTCTGGTAAAGCATTACACCATGCAGGGCAGGTACCTATCACCACTGGTTCCTATCACCAATGCAATGAACAGTTCTGACTGCTAGTTTCTCTAGAAATGTGCATTTCACATCAAAGCACTCTTTTTTTGTTATACATCCCTTTTAGTGCTTCAACACATTGTGTGATTTGCTTTGTTTTTAAATTCACTATAAATTAGAAAACATAATTCATTTTTAAGTGAAGTGCAGTATCTGGGTCGGTCACTAAGCTAGCTGAGGCATTTTGCTTGGATGGGGGGCGGGGGTGACAATATTATTGGGTAATATTATTTGATCTCCACCCTCTGGTGCGTTATCAAAACTCAAACTTTTTAGAGGCGGTCACACTTCAATCAAAGATTTAAAAAGAATTGTTGGTTAATGAAAAATTGCTTAATATGGGACATGAATCAACAAGATTAATCAGGTCAGTTTTGATATCAGGTTGACTTTTTGCTTGTTTCATCATTTTTACATTGACAGTAACGAAACAGAGGGATCCAGAAACTGGTCAACAAAGTCTGCTTTTCCAGGTAACATAATACTAAGTGTACCTTAACTTAATTCAAATTAGAATAAAGTTGGAAATAAGACATAGCTACTTGACACTGATGTAACACTGATGTTTTTCAGATTGACTACCCTGAGATTGCAGAAGGTATAGGACCCAGACATCGCTTCATGTCTGCGTATGAGCAGCGTATTGAGCCTCCTGATCGTCGCTGGCAGTATCTGCTGCTGGCAGCAGAGCCCTATGAAACTATTGCTTTTAAGGTATTTTTTCAGTCAGTAGTATTAATTTTTTTTTTTTTTATGCATAATGCATGGTGTGCATATTTAAATGATTTCAGAATTTCCTTTCACTGATTTTTGGTTATAAATGTTCTGTATTTGTGAAGTATCAATCTTTGCATGCATCCTGATCATCATTGCAATTTACTTCAACGCTTCATTTAAAAATAATTGGTTTCTCCCGTCACATGCTCAGGTACCAAGTAGAGAGATAGACAAGTCAGAAAGTCGCTTCTGGACACACTGGAATAGGGAAACAAAACAAGTAAGTGCCTGAGGGGGGATTTGATTTGACTACAGATTGCGGTCACTGTTTTTCCACTGTTGCTCTATGTGAAAATATTATGTAGGGTCTGTCCGCCTGCTTAGCATTCCGTAAAAGTGTTGTCCATGAGTAAATAGTACTGTGTAGAAGACTTTGGCAAAGTGTGTTTATGTAAAAACTCCATATACCATTAGAGTAGCTTAGCTCACCAGGAAGAGTACCTCAGTTTGTCAGAATGCTGGAGGGCATTGTCAGTTTCATTTAAAATGTTTTTCCCCCTCAATTTTAGAACAAAAGTCAGGGCAGTAACAATATGTTGGATTGATCTTTTTACATTTATTTTACATTATTGGAAAAATTGTTCTAATATCCCAAACATTTATAGGCCACATTTGGTAGATTCATTCATTTTCGTCAGTTAGTTCCAGTGAATAACCATATTCATATTTTTTCCTGCCATAGTATTTTTTAGTTTAATAGTATGTTCTTGTGGTTTTCTGAGCAACATAATATGTATTACCTACTTTAAGTAGATTTTACCTGTGATTTTCTTAGACTTTCACGGTACTGAATATGACTCGTTTATCTTCCTTCTCCAGTTTTTCCTGCAGTTCCACTTCAAGATGGAGAAGCTTCTGCAGCAGCCTAGTGGGCAAGCACCACCTTCTGGTGTGAAGCGTCCTCCACCTCTGATGACTGGCCTTGGACCTCGACCACCCAGTGAAACTATGCCTCCTCCACCTCCTGGAGGCATCCCAGGCATGCCCCCACTGCCCCCTAATACTCCTGCGCCTCCACAGATGCCACATGCGCCTGGCATGCCACCTCCTGGCACACTGCCACCCCACCTGAGACCACCAATACCTGCTGAAGGAGGAATGCCTCCTAATAACTGAGCATGTGTTGGAGATTGTCTTTACATTGGATTTCATAAGATTTTGTTCACTCTGTGAAGTTTTCTATACCAGTTACATTTTTTTGTAAATAACAGCAAACTCAACTTAAAAGAATAACATAAGTGATTTTCAGCCTAAGATTCCATTGAAAATACTGTCTGTGGTAATCAACCACATGCTACAGGTGCACATTAAGTTGGAAAACACCCTTTGTCAATCTGGTCGATCTATTAGTATAGGACAGCGCACCAGTTTGGATTAGTTTTATTGTTGAAAATTATCTCAAGAACTTTTTTTTAATATAATTATTAAAATCAGTGAATCTAGTGCTTCTTGTTTCTGAAAGTGTTTATTTCATTAACATATTGTTTTGAATGACCATTCATTTTGGGA
This sequence comes from Brycinus macrolepidotus, assembly GCA_037974445.1. Lineage (NCBI taxonomy): Eukaryota > Metazoa > Chordata > Actinopteri > Characiformes > Alestidae > Brycinus > Brycinus macrolepidotus. The sequence goes on from JBBPCZ010000042.1 coordinate 31,750,709, forward strand.
TGCAGCATGTTATTTTAACTTGGTGTGTATTGAGCTAAGAGATGATAATGGATAATAGATTCATGGTTGATGGATAATTCTGAATACTAGGCTTATCACTAGATTTAGTTTCAGCTTGGCTATAGTTGTAAATGGAATCGTGGTTTTAAATATTTCAGTAGGAAAGTTCAGGACAGGTGGCAGCAATCAGTGTTTGAAACCGTACACTCATCAGGTGTCAGTCTTAAATCTATGGTAGCCTAGAGTGGGTATAGGAAAGAATCACCCCTTCAAAACATTCACATTGTTATTTTGCAGCCTGAAATGAAGACACAGAAAGTTTTTCCAGCTGTATTTAATCAGTGCAACTTATAACATCCAAGTGAAAGATATGATAGCAACAAAAAAAATCTCTTAGAATCTCTTCCTAAAAATTAAGAGTAAACTCAATTAGGCATAACTAATCAGCTTCTCCATTGCACATCAAGCTTATTTGGCTTCCACCTGTCATCAAATTATAATGGTTTTGATTTGTTCAGCATAAAAAGTTATTCCTGGAGAATTCCAAAAAAAATTCAAAGGATTTATCAATCCCTAGCAGCACAGTAAAGTATAATTAAAAAGCAGACAGTGTTTGGTACAGCTAGGACCCTCCCTAGATCAGACAGTCCCTCCAAACTGGGTGGAAGAGCAAGGAGGAAACTGGTCAGAGAGGCTACCAAGAGGCCTATGGCAACTTTGAAGTAGTCACAGGAATTTATGGCAAAGAATGATCATTGTGTGCTCCAGAAATGTGGGTTGTATGGGAGGGTTGCAACAAAAAAGCCGATCTTCAAGAAAGGCCACACTAAGTCTTGACTGAGCGTTGCCAAAATGCACCTTGAAGATTCTGAAGCCAAGTGGAAAGAGGCGTTATGGTGAAATCAAACAATTTGGCCTCTACACCAAATGGTAAATCTGTTGGAAAGTCAATACAGCTCACCATCCAAAGAACACCAAACCTGCAGTAAAGCATGGAGGTGGTAGCATCCTGTTCTGGTTGTGTTTCTCTGCAGCAGGGACTGGGGCACTTGTCAGGATAGAAGGGAAAATGGATGGTGCAAAATACCATCAAAGTCTTGAGGAAAACCTGCCACCTTCTACCAGAAAGTTGTCAATGGGAAGAAATTTCACCTTCCAACATGACAATGGCCTAGAGTACACAACAAAATTGACCTCACAGTGGCTGAAGGAGAAAAAGGTGAATGTCCCTGCATGGCCTAGTCAGAGACTTAAACCCTATTGAAAATCCCTGGAATGACTTGAAGATTGCCGTCCACCAACGGTCACCATACAGTTTGACTGAGCTTGAACAGTTCTTCTAAGAAGAGTGGTCAAATATTGCAGTCTAGATGTGTAAAGTTGGTAGAGAAGTATCCCAGCAGACTTAAGGCAGGTTCCACAAAGAACTGACACAGGGTGATCTTTTATCCTTTATCTCAGTGAGTGTTTTATTAATTTTAAATTAAATGTATTTTTTTTCTGAACTGTTGCTATCATTCTTTTCACTTGGATATTATCAGTTGCACTGAGTAAATACAGCTGAATTTGTGTGTGTGTGTGTGTGTTCATTTAATTTAATAGGAATATTTTGAATACTTTTCTACACCCACTGTGCATTATTATGTCTGCATATTATTAACACGTGTTGTGTCTCTGCTAGAGCAGTCAAACTGCTAGAGCAGTCAAAACTGACACTTAACAGTCTAACCTTTTTTTTAATGGTTTTCTCAAATACCATGATGTCTAAAAACCTTTATAACTAAAAAACAACAGTCTTATTTCCTAAAACATGCTAATACACACTTCATTGCATCCGCTAATGCCATTTTTAAAAAGACCAACATCATCCCAAACTTTGCTAAATAAAACTAAAGAACCCTACCACCTGATCACCATTGTCTAGAACACAATCACATCCAAAACCAAACAAAAAAAATACTGGGGCAATTGTACTGTTAGCAGTATCATTCAGCGTACAAACTGCGCATCCTCCACCATATCTGAGGTTAAATCTCAAACTTGCTAGAGACAGGGATTAGCTGTTCAAAGTATAATGCAAAATGACTATAATTTAAGCATATTTTAAAGAAAAATCCACACATGGGTCGATATACCTTTCAGCATAATTTTTTTTATGGTTATTAAATGTTTAATTCAATACACTTCAAATTACTTGCTTATTTCCTCCAGGCAATTTTATTATTCTCTATATAATCAAATGAAATTATGTTGTTCAGTTTCAACGTAAATAAAAAGAAGAAAGAATATAGTACATATTTGGGCTCAGTAGTGAGCTTTAGCTTTGATATTTTCACAGAATCTGTAGATTTTAGTAATTTTGAGTTGTTTCCATTGCATTGTCAGGCCGTTACCCATAGCATCTTAAGGTGTATAAGTAAAAAATAATTAATATATTTGACCTAAAATATGCTTTGGGTACATCTCAATGCTTTTTTTTTTTTTTTTTTATAAAAAAGGAGAATAAAATATTAAAAACTGACATTTTTCTTAAAACACTGTTATGCTCCACATATAAGACTTTCTAATAGTGCACCAGTGCACCATCATAATGTCATGGAGTACAAAAATCAGCCAATCAGCACTCAGCCAATCAGTAGCCAGAATGCTAGCGTCCTAACCATGGTCGCTGTCAGGGGGCGGCCAAGATGGCGTCTGAATAGCACGCTCGATTTGTAGCTCCAGGTTTCAGATGGGTTAGTTCGTATTTTTGAGGTATTTTACTTTAATGAGAGGTTGTTTTTGAATCAAGAAGTTTCATCATCAAGCGATCAAAGGAGATGTTTTCAGCAATGATGGAAACAGATGAGGAAATTCGCACAACAATGCATAGCTACGCTAGAAAGTTTCCGGAGGAAAAAGTAAATGAGGATCTGCAGTTGGCTCTATTACCCCCAACTCTTGATAAACGCCCAGCAAAAAAGCCCAAAACCGAAGCTGCCGAATCTTCATCGCTTTTAGTTGCAGCTCTGGAAAGAATCGAAAAAATGCAAGAAGAAACCATACGTAGACTACACTCAGTAGAAGCTACCGTTAATGACAAGTTGTCAATTAAAAACTTTTTCGATTCGCTTGAAGTTCTTGGCAAACAACTGGATGTGGTTACAGAAAATGTCGATTTAGTCGAACGAAGAGTGACAGGCTTAGAAAAAGACAACAGCAGGCTCCGTTCTACTTGTGAAGAGCTAGATGCCAAAAGAAGATGGAACTTGCGTGCTGCTGGGATTGAGGAATCGGAGGGTGAAAATGTGAAACATCGCATCATTGACCTATTCAGTGAAGTTTCGCCAGACATTGCTGTTCAACTCTCTACAGGGGTGGACATCGCACACAGACTGGGTCCACGAACTGACCAAAAGAGGCCTCCTAGGAGATAATCATCCAGTTCACTTCACGGAGCCTTCGCGACAAGATCTGGAAAGACGGTCGAGCTTCGGCTGTGCTGAAACAGAAGAAGATCAGGATCATGAAAGACCTCTCTCAGGCAACAAAAGAAGCCAGAAATAAACTTTGGCCACTTGTAGAACAGGCAAGAAAAGAGGGGAGAAGAGCAGGGTTTAAAGGTGCTTTTAAATTACAGCAAACGATATAATGAAGGGTTAATAAGGTTTATTACTTGCTTTGGCTTGGATATGTGCAAGGATAACATCCTAACTGTGCAACTCTTTAGCTTTATATAGAAGTCTCCTCTGTTAAACGTTGTTAAATTTCCTAAATTTATAATAGGGGTTTGATACGTCAGGATTGAAACTGCACGGATATTGTGTTAAATGCAATTACTTTTTTTCACCACAAGGTGATCCACATATTTGTAGTCTATATTTGCTTAGTTTTGGAAATAAGTAGTAACTACATATCACAACCTCATGCTTTGCTCATCTGAACTTTGTTACTTGCATTTAAGGTTAAATTTAAAAGTTCTTAAGTTCTCACTACCTTCATGTCTTTGTCATTGTTTTCACTTAATGTTAGGGGTTAAGAAATAATATAAAAACGGAAGGCACTTTTTTTGTTTGCTAAAGAGCACAAATCAGATTTTTGTTTTTTTCAAGAATGTCATTCTAGTTGCGATGATAAAAATCTTTGGAAGTCACAGTGGGGTGATGAGATATGGTTGGCACATGGCACGGAACTATCGGCTGGTGTAGGTATTTTTAAACACAGGTTTGATGGGGAAATATTGCTGAACGAATCAGATAATTTTGGCCATATATGCTTTTTAATAATCTCTATTAAGGGTTTCATAACTATTTTAATAAATGTTTATGGCTACAATACATTTTCAGAAAATTGTACTCTGCTTGATGCCATTGATGATAAACTCACACTGTGGCTATCTACATATCCTACTGCCTTAATTATGCTGGGAGGCGACTTTAACATGGTTTTTGATGGTGCAATGGACAGGTGGCCACCAAAGACTTCTAAATCAGCAACTTCATTAATACAATTTATGCAGAAATTTGATTTGATTGATATATGGCGGAAAAGAAATCCCTCTTCTCTTCAGTTTACATGGAGCAATAAGGATTGTTCGCGGCAGTCGCGCCTGGATTATTGGCTAATCTCCTCTTGCTTGGCGAGTAATGATATGTTAGTCAGCATAATTGGTGCTCCATTAACAGATCACAGGGCTATTTATATCAATATATCATTTACTCCTAAATTTGAGCTAGGTTTTAGAAAAACACTATGGAAATTAAACAATTCTCTCTTGCAATTTCAATTAGTTATAGAAAGAATAAGTGGATTAATTTCTATCTATTGGAAAAAAAGCACAAAGGGAAAAATCCTTTGGTAATAATTGGGAATTATGTAAATTTGAAATAGGTAAATTTTGTAGGAAATTTGGAAGTGATTTGGCTAAAAAAAAGAAAGATTAAAGAAGAGTACATAATAAATAGACTTACATCCCTTTCACAATTAACAAGTTTGTCAGATAGTGAAAAAATTGAATATGCTCAATTACAAATCAACTTGGATGAAATATACAAATGTAAAGCAGAAGGTGCCTTTATTAGGTCTAGAAGCAAGTGGATAGCGGAGGGGGAACAAAATTCATCCTATTTTTTCAGACTAGAAAAAAGTCGGTTCATATTTTTGCAAATTGGTCCGGACTCTGTATAATAATGGTAATAGTTCTATAAAGCTAAAGCATGGTACTTCTTCAAGATTCAGGTTATCGCATGGAATACGACAAGGGTGTCCAATATCTCCATATCTTTTTTTAATTGCCTCACAGATCCTCACCACTCACATATTTAACAGTAGTTTAGAGGGAATTAAGGTGGCTGGAAGACAGATTATTTTAAGCCAGCTAGCAGATGATACTACTCTTTTTTTAAGAGATGTTTCCCAAGTCCCTTTAGCATTGGATATTGTTGAGGTCTTTTCAAAAGCCTCTGGTTTATATCTGAACAAAAAATAAATGTGAACTGATGGCTATCAAGCAGATTACAAGTACTTCAGTATGTAATATACCTATTAAAACTCAAGTATCTTATTTAGGAGTTCAAATATTAAAAGATGAAAAGGAAAGATGCTTAGCCAACTTTTTACCAGTAGTAGGAAAATTGAAAAAGAAGTTAAATTTTTGGTTACAAAGAAACCTTTCCATTAAAGGTAGAATATTACTGTCTAAGGCAGAGGGTCTCTCCAGATTAACATATGCTGCTCTTGCACTATATCTTGACAATAACATGGCTAAAAGGATTGACCAAATTTTACTTAATTTTGTTTGGAGGAACAAAATTCATTATATCAAAAAATCTGTATTAATGAATAATGAACAAAATGGTGGGTTAAATTTTATTGACTTTACTACCGTAAACAAAGTATTTAAAATCAATTGGCTTAAGAACTTTTTTAAAAACCCAAACTCTATTTGGAATGCTACTCCCTGTCATGTTTTTTCTAGAGTAGGTGGCCTAAGATTTTTGTCAATTTGTAATTATGATGTTAACAAAATCCCAATTAAGCTTTCCAACTTTCACAGGCAAATGTTGTTGTCTTGGTCTATTATCTATAAGCACAACTTTACCCCACACAAGTATTTTATTTGGAACAACAGGAATGTCTTGTATAAGCGCAAATCAATTTATTTAGAAAATTGGTTTAAAAATAACATTTTTGGTTGCTCAACTAATAAATAGTGGTGGTGAACTTTATAGTTACTCTGAATTTATTGATGCTTTTAATATTCCTGTCAGTCCTAAGGAATTTTCTCTAGTT
>JBBPCZ010000042.1:31777657-31791436 GCA_037974445.1 Brycinus macrolepidotus
GGGTTAAATGCAGAGGAGGAATTTCGTGCTGTTCACACTGTGTGCTGTGGTGTGTTCACGTATGACCGAATGATCACCATCACTTAACATGCTAGAAAGTTTTAATGTCTGACATAGATGACCATGAGGGCTGATCTTTGACTAAAAGATGTAAATCTCTTACAGACACACTCTTAATTTCTCATAGGCCTCTGCTGTGCTGTTTCGAGTAAGTGATGAGAATATAAGTATGAGATTGTGTGTGTATAAGCCACTGAGAGAGAGTGTCTAAGTGAGAAACTGTCAAGTAGTGTTTGTGCTTGTGTTAGGAAATGTGTTGCTGTTTGCACTGATGAAAGAGTGCGGTGTGAAAATGTTGCATTGACTCATGCAGGTGCATTATAAACAGTAATCTGCATCTGAATTACTGAATAATATAACAGTTTAATTACATAAAATTAACATCTGAACCCTGTGTCAGTAATCTTAGTTGTCTACATGCATACGATTTTACAGAATACACACAATGGCCACTTTTTTAAAAAAAAATCATGCCTTGAAACTTGTAGGCCATCTGTTGGTGGACAATTTGTGTTAGCTCTCTTTGAATCCTTCTTTAATGGTCAGTTTCTGACCACTGAGAAGTTTGGGATGGTAACAGATTTCTATCTAGCAGTAACACAGATATGCTTAAAATCCTAAGCAACACTACTGTGCTTCATACCAACACCACACATACTACCATACCAGTATGGCTGGTGTGTGGAGAATGGTGCACCATCAACAGTAGTCTTGTGGTTAGAAACTAAATGAATGATGTAGAGCATGGTTCTTCATCCTAGTCATGTAGGGACTTGGTCAAGCACAGTTTGTTGATTACCCTGCTAAACCCAGGAATTAACAGATGAGCCGGAACAGAAGTGTAGCAAATTGTGCCTACCTGACCCTTGAAGAACCTAGGTGTGTACCATTGTGCACAAGAACAGCCTATACAGGGGACTCCTTAAGTACATTAAATGGACAAAAGTATTTGGACGTCTGACCTTTACACCAACAGGGACTTTAATGACATTGTATTCAGATACATAGACTTTAATATGGAGTTAGTCCCTTTGCAGTTATATCAGCTTCAACTCTTCTCGGAAGGCTTTCCACAAGATTTTGGAGTGTTTCTGTGGGAATTTGTGCTCATTCATTCTGTAAAGCATTTATGAGTCCAGGCACTGATGTTGGATGAGGCCTGGCTCACAATCTCCGTCCCAGTTCATCCCATAGGTGTTGGATGGGGTTGAGGTCAGGGCTCTGTGCGAGCCAGTAAAGTTCTTCCACACCCAACCATGGACCTTGCTGTGTGCACTGTGTGCACAGTCATGCTGGAATAGAAAAGGTTATTCCCCAAACTATGTACACAAATTTGAAAGCATGACGTTGTCCAGAATGTCTTGGTATGCTGAAGCATTAAGATTGTCCTTCGCTGGAAGTAGGGGGCGTAGCCCATACGTTGAAAAACAGGTGTATCACAATGCTTTTGTCCACATAGTGTAGATGGAATATAAGAAAAAGTTACCAGAGTGTGTAAGCACAAGGCAGGTGTTTGCAATTTATGGATGGTGAGTGTGACCTGTTTCATGGATAAAACCTCACAATGGGGCTGCAGTCTTAGGCCACGGCACTGCCCAGTTTCAAAGATATCCCTGTTGTGGCATATCTAATTATATTGGTGTACAATAACTCATCACTTTCATTTTGCATAATATGTTTGTAATGTGGCAGTTATGATATTATTATTATTACTGCTGTTGTTCAGCATAAAATGCTGTTATGAATATGATGCAAAGTACTGGCCTAATCGTCGGGAGACCACACTTGATGCCACAGCCATCTGTGGCTATAAGAGGTCTCACTCTTTTTCTCTGAGTGCGTACAATGACTCTCCCTCTCCCTCATCACTCAGCACGGGCTGTTAGCTGATATAACAGATTGGCAATTAAAATTTCCTCCAAGTATGTTAAGTCTTGTGTCGTGTTAGCGACATTTCCAAAAGATGTGGTGTTGCTTCATATGTCTCAGAGTAGGCATGTGCTAGCTTTCATTTTCCCAACATTGGTAATACTGTGTGACGGTAGGAGGTAAAAAGCAGGTTTGTACTGGCTATGACTTAATTGGAGGAAAAAAAAAAGTAAGTAAAAATATCAACTTGTATTTCATTATTATATATGATTAATTTTATAAGTAATTATTGTTATTTATTTATCAAATCAAGTCAAATTACTTAATTACCAGTTAATCTCTTTAAGCAAATCTGAAGTTAGCTAAATTAAAACTGAAGTAATCAAGTATAAAAACTTTGCAGTGCTGTTTAAACTACCTAGTGACATTTTTTTTTATTTTATAGCCCCAAAAATAAACCAACTCTGGGTTCAACATACTGACATGACTTAGTGAGACTCTGCAACCCTGTGAAACTCAGTAAGGGCCACAAAGAGTGGTGGATTGGGCAATTACAGGGAACACTCTGACTTGGCTGAAATCCCCAAGTGAGTCTCTCAGTGTGATGGAACTGTGCCCACTGACTCAACCTTTAAGCATGTGCCAAAGCACACAAACAGCAGCTATATATCATTCATTACCTCTCATTCCACTCAAGTTCAAATAATACGATTAGATGGGCTCTGATATGCACTCCCAGTTGATTAATGTACTATCTACCTTGTTAAAAAGATCTCCCTTGTTCCCAATTATGCCTAAAATGCACAATTCATTTTACATTGAAGTAGTTTTATTGAAAAGAGCATCTAAACAAGGTCATTAATGGAAAAAGATAGCGGCAGCCTGAACAGAGGGTAATTTTAGTTATGGTCGAAGCTATTGCCAGTAATACCAATAAAACTCCACTGGTTCCCAAGCATTGCTGTTTTCTGTCAGTTATCTTGCTTTTTTAAACCATTTGATAAATTAAAAGACACTGAAGTGACATTTGGAGTGACATTAGGTAAGAACTTATAAAATTTGATTATTTAAGAGACAAAAAGTGGCTCTCCTTTATTTTTGAGAATGTACATGACGATAACGATTGCAGTTTAGGAATCACTCATGCCAAAATCTCCATAATTCCAATAGGTTCAAAAACTTTTTATTACAACTGAGCAGGTGATTGGGCACAGTCTAGCTCATGCAGCTTTCCACTGCCAATTTTTCTATCCAAGAACCCCCAGCAATGTGCAGCATATGGCACAGCCGGACATCAAACCTGAGCTGCAGCAGTACGGCTCACTGGAAGCAGTGCTTCTACTGCATTGGCAGAATGCTAAGTATGTTTTTAATAACCAACTTAGTGAATCTGCCCAGTGGTTCTTGTGCTGGAATGTGGTAAATTGCTTCTCACATGCTGTAAAGTGAAGTGAGTCATGGTGAGTAGGGATTCACTCTGGTTCCATTTGATTTGTCCAGCTGTGTAGGACAGCAATCGGGGCCTGAGGCTTGTAACACTTTTCAAGTTTCACCAAAGGAACTGCCTTAATTTTTACTGACTTTATGCATTTATATGTTTATATTCATGCTTATGTTTTCATAAATCTGGGGTACCTTTAGTATAGCCTTTTAAGTTTCTGTTACTCATTTTATTTCAGATTAGGGCCAGTCATTCAGGCACATATATCACTGTACCTCCTGACCAAATGTAATGCATGCAAAATTGTGCTTTTACAGAATCTCCTAATCTGCTCATCTTATACCTTTGTGATAGCATCTGCAATATATTGAAATAAGCTCAGAATGGAGGGATTCAGGTGCCATTAACTAAAGCACTAGCTGCTGAGATTTAGTACCTGGAATTAACATTACATAAGAAGCTGAGAAGCTATGTGTAATTCATCAATAGGCCTGTTTCATCCGCTTAGCCACACTATTGCTTTGGTAAGAGATGCGAGGAATATAAGCAGTGTATTAGTGAAGTACAATGGTTCTTTCAGCATCCATGTCTTTCTGAATTCAGTGTTATCTGCTGTTCTGCCGCCACAATAAATATCTCCTTCTTTTATGTAATCAGAAGGTTGTGCACATTCTACCAGCTTTAATTTATTCAAAGTGAAATGACACACTCAGTCTGTGCAGGCGGGCGCGAACGCACACTCACACTCAGGCTTCCTGCAGGCGTTTCAGAAATGGTTTCCAGGCGCTTCCTCTTGTCAGTTTGCATTATTCCATAGGTTTGATGAGTTCAGTATGTGCAATGAGGTGAGTCATTAGCACATGGTACATTCAGACTGCAGGATGGATACAGTCACGCAACATCGACCTCTGTTTTAACAGTTTGCCTGGTCCAAAGTCTAAGCATAAAGCTTAGAAGTAAAACAGTTTTATCCTAGACGTTGATACAAATGGCTTTGTATACCCTCTAGAGTATTTCTATGGTGATGTACATATCATGCAGGTTTTCAAGGGAGAACATGTAGATTGCACAGCTGTTCTAATTACACTCTCTTCATCTCTCTCCCTCCATGGTCCCCACCCCCTGTGCTGTTCCTGTCTATCTCTTCTCCTCTTTTTTCCATATTACCTTCCATCTCTTTTCTCTGTAGGTGTGTGGTAGACTGATCTCTCCTGAGTGAGGTGGTGGGGTGCTCATGGCTGCCGCACAGGGTCTAGGCTGGCTGGGCTTAAGCCTGGCTCTGCTGGCCCTCAGCGCGGTGTGCCAGAGCTGCCCGCCACGCTGCGACTGTGTGGCTCAGCTGCGCTCCGTGTCTTGCCAGCGCAAGCGCCTGTCTGGTGTGCCTGAGGGCATCCCAACGGAGACGCGGCTGCTGGACCTCAGTCGGAACTGGCTGCGCTTGGTGTCTCCGAGAGACCTGGCGCCATACCCACGGCTGGAAGAGGTAGACCTGAGTGAGAACCTCATTTCTACACTGGAACCCAATGCCTTCGCCAGTCTGCAGGCCCTGCGCACGCTGCATCTCCGTGGAAACCAGCTAAAGCTGGTGCCAATGGGCGCCTTTGCTCGTCTGACGAACCTCACCACCCTGGACCTGAGTGAGAACAAGATTGTCATCTTGCTGGACTACACTTTTCAGGACCTGCGCAGCCTCAAACATCTGGAGGTTAGAAAGATGAACTTACTGTTGAAAGAATGGCTGAACTGATGTATGATGAGGAAACTATTACCCAATATTTTAAAATTTATACATGTTTATATGTCTGTTTTATTTCCCAATTTCTACAGGTTGGTGACAATGACTTAGTCTACATTTCCCACAAGGCTTTCTCAGGGTTGCTGGGTTTGGAGGACCTGACAATAGAAAGATGCAACCTGACTTCCATATCAGGTCAGACATTGTCCTACCTACGAAACCTGGTCACCCTTCGATTACGCCACCTCAGCATCTCTAGTTTGGAGGACCAAAATTTTCGCAAGCTGTCTGCTCTTAGAGGGCTAGAAATAGACAACTGGCCATACCTGGAGTACGTATCCCCTCTTAGCTTCCAAGGCCTAAACTTGTCTTGGCTGTCTATCACTTATACTAACATCACTGCTGTTCCTTCTGCCTCCTTCCGTAATCTTGCATACCTGACTTCTCTTAACCTGTCCTACAATCCTATATCTGTTTTGGAACCCTGGGCCTTCAAAGATCTGATAAGACTGAAAGAGCTGCATATGGTCAGCACCAACCTTCAAACTGTGGAGCCTCATGCTCTGGGTGGTCTGAGACAAATCCGAGTGCTCAATCTCTCCAACAATGAGCTGGTTACTCTGGAGGAGCGCTCGTTCCACTCTGTCAACAGCCTTGAAACATTACGAGTTGACGGGAACCCTCTTTCTTGCGATTGCCGTCTCCTCTGGATCCTACAACGCAGACGTACCCTAAACTTTGACGGCAAGATGCCTGTGTGTGCTGGGCCACCTGAGGTACAGGGCAACATGCTGAGCAGTTTCACAGATTCGGCACTGTTCGATTACTTCACCTGTCAGAAGCCCAAGATACGAAACCGTAAGCTTCAGCAAGTGACAACACGAGGGGGCCAGTCAGTGTCCTTCTTGTGCCATGCCGAGGGTGAACCAGCACCTGCCATCATCTGGATCTCACCACAGCGGAGAAGGATTACTTCAAAAAGTAGTGGCAGGATCACAGTTTTGCCAGGAGGAACATTGGAAATCCGGTATGCCCAGGTGACTGACAGCGGCACATACATCTGTATTGCCAGCAATGCAGGTGGCAATGACACCTACTTTGCTACGCTGACGGTGAAAGGACAGCCACTGGACTCAGCTCTGTTTGCCAACCGCTCGCTGTATGCGGTGGATTTTAATGACACAGGTCTGAACAGCACACGTGTCTTCCTTAAGTTCACTCTGGACCTCACCACCATCCTGGTGTCCACAGCCATGGGCTGCATCACCTTCCTGGGTGTGGTGCTCTTCTGTTTCCTGTTGTTGTTCGTGTGGAGCCGTGGAAGAGGCCAACGCAAGAACAACTTCACAGTGGAGTACTCCTTCAGGAAGACGGAGGGGCCCACCACCAGTGGGACCTCCGGAGGGACCCGCAAATTTAACATGAAGATGATATGAAACAACGCAGCCAGGGGCCCCCTGGGGGAGGCATGAACACCCAACACAAACACACAGCACTGACTCGCAAAAACACACAGCAGAAACAAAACATCAAGAAGATCAACATTTGATCTTAGGGACTAATGGGATTAATCTACTTTAATTTTACCGACTTTGGAAAAGATATTAATATTTTGATTGCAGCTGATGGTACCATAATTAATGTGACATTAGGTCACTTTTTATAGATCATTTGGATATTTGGTCATCTTTGAATTGTTAGCTAAATGATAAGTTTCCTTTCGCTAACCTTAATTTGCCTGGGTTGTTGGTTGCCACTGTTCCACAATTTTGAAGATGCAGCCTATTAACGATGATAATTTTGTGAATGCAAAATCTGAACAGCAGTTTAGAGGAAAAGGACAACCAACCAAACTTAAAAATGTATTTACATATCTAATATACAGTAGGCTAAGAAAAATGACATGCATTCAAATAATGAAAAGAATCAATGCACAATTAAAACAGATTATTTCCATAATGTTTTCAAAATTCAACATCCATCCTGAACATCACATCACAATGAAAAAAAGGTACCAGAGCCAACTGAAACATCTGCAGTGGTTGGCAAATGTATTAGTTCTAATCTGAAAAAATAATCTGAAAAAAAGTGACATTCTGTTGAGTCTGCGATTAGGTGCTGTGTGAGTTGGGGCAAGCACACTGGCCGCAACACTGTGAGCACAGTGCTGTTAATGCAGTGCCACGGTACTCATGTAGCAGTGTTGTATCACAGTGGGTAACTAATGTGCAACCAGGACCTCAGGGTCTGGTTAGGAAGCCAAGCCTTGGGTACTGACTGCATAATTAGTGGATGTACAGTGCTTAGACCAGAGTGGTGGAGGGCTGGTATGGGAGAGTTGATCTTTCATATCCTCTCCACCACAGGGCCGAGGCACATCCCGACGACCCATAAGCCTTCATGGGGGGAGGCTTCCCAGGGCGTCAGGACCATTTGATGTCAGACACATTCTGTACGCATGCACACAAACACAAACACAAACAAACATACCCTCAAGCCGTATGCACTTACTATCAAGAATATCTCAACATAACCGTTATAGCTTTATTCATTTACAGTGATGAGCAAATGCATAGCGCTATGCAGGGAAAGATGTGACACACACACAAGCTTTCCTCACCACACTTGATCTTCTCATGATTGCATTTTAGCTAATTGTAACATAATATAGCCAGAGCGCATTTTATTTTTGTATTATACCATTGTACAGACTCTTGTGTTTGAATAATTGACTTAGTAATTAATTAATTAATATGTTAATTGAAATGCATGTTTTATCCATGGTTCTTGCCTTAGCCTCACCATGCACATTCATTCAATTAGGTCAATTGCCTTTTTTTTGTAAGCACTGTCAGTATTAGCATCAAGTGCTATAACAGATTTTACTGTTTATTGCTGTTGCCCTTTGTGAGTTTTCACTGGTTTGATAACTCTTTTTCGTAGTCAGGTAGAGGCATAACAGTTTGTCATAACACCATGACTCAATCATGTAGAGAAGTTAAGCCTTATTTATACATACTCTAACAGATACTTCATCCATATTATTAAATACACCATAACAATTCATGACACACGCACACACAACACATATGAGAGAGGGTGTTTGATGATGTCATCACCATCTCCGCACTCTCTGTCTACACTTTCTGACTCTTTTGGCGGCCCGTGTGCAAAAGTCTCTGCTTCTCCTGCCCAGTCTTCACCCCCCATTAATCCCCATTCCCCACACCCCGACTGGGTCTCAATGAGGGAGGGGTCCCTGGCTGGTGACCACGGTTGTAAATGAAAATCATGACACCCATCTAGCCCATGTGTATTTGACTGTAGATGGTATTCTCTCTTTATATGTTCAGTTAGGTATGTGGTTTGTACTCACCTTTTTTTATTAATGTTTTGAAATTGCCAGTTTTTATCCAGACTTTATGTTGAGGAGTTTATCTGTTCTCAATACTATAATGTTACCTCAGAAATGTTTCGCAATTCAGTGAGAAGATGGGGTAATGTATAAGGTAACAATAAAATTTCATAAAATTGCTAAATCGCTGCCGTCATGTGCTAAGTCAGTAATGGTTAATACCCAATAATTCCCAACTTAAAGTTATACATGGAAATAATTGATACATTAATACTTCATTTGTTACAAAATGGTGTATTCCTAAATGGAAATTGTGAAATGGTATATTCCTAAATGCAACTTATTTTCATTAGTCACAGAGTAGACCACAGGTTCTCAACTCTGTTTTCCCTTCTCCCAGTGCACAAGACTAATCAGCTCATTAACAACTTCTGGGCTGAAATGGGTATGTAAGGGCATGATGTGCAGGACAAGGAGGTCCAGGACCAGAGTTAAGAACCCATGGATTAGGCCATAGATATTTTCTTGCATGTGTAATTGTTGGTCACATGACATGACAGTGGGGAAATAAAACTTTAGTTAGATACCAAAAAAGATCAGGCGAGGTACCTAACTAACCATGTTCCCAACTACAAAGCACTTGAACGCAAAGACTTTGTAATTATGACTCTGCAAATTTGGTCTGACGAACATGTGACGGCAGCAAAAATTAGACTTGACCAACAGTATGCTCCCTTCTGTAATACACTGAAACTCTTCCAAAAGAGGTCAGCAACAACTTCAGCTGACAACTTCAGATTTGGTACTGAAACAGTATGTACCGAAAGATCCAGCTGGGAGCCGGTGTTGAGAACAGATCGATAAACCAAAGAGCCACGGGTATAACGAAGATGAATATAAGTAAACAAATCAGTTTTTTGGTGCCCACCCCCTTTCCTCATTTTCTGCTCATTTGAAACCTAGTTAAGTGTTCTCAGACCTCACCGACATCATCAGCAGTGAAGTAGGGTGGAGTGTGCTTGTCCTAAGTACAGTCGATGTTGTCTTTGTGGCCTGTTACTTGGTGTTGTTTGTTAGGTTGGTCGGTCGAGTTCGTTTTCTAGTTTCTTAGCTCTTTCTGTTAGCGTTAGCTCCTTAGCCGTGCAGTCAGTCACTGTGTATAGGTGTGGTGGTGGAGGGAGAGAAAGGAGGCTCAGCCGGGATGTGAAGCCCTGCCCTCCCGGCATCACCTGACCCCCTATCCCGACCTACTTCTTCTTTACGGACACTTTTTTCCCCACAGCGGCGTCCATGAACTCGGTAGCGACTGTGATGCTACGTTTCTGTTATACCTACACTGACTTCCTGTTCATACTTCAGAATATAGAACACAGTGCCAAATACCTGATCAGAGGCAGACTGCTCTAGATAGCTGGAGATAGCTGCTGCGATGTAAAAGAAGTGTGAGAATTGTGGGTCTTAATGCAATATGACAGTAGTGAATTTTTAGCATGCTGGCATGATGTGCTCCCTCTTCTGAAGTGATGCAGATCCACCATGAAACAACCATGTAATGTCAATTATTTAATACCTGATATGTTTGCTCATATATGAAATTAGCTATTATCCTTCAATGCAAAGCATTCGGTCAGCTAAAAGACAGGTAAGATAATGGAGTAGGAGAATTCAAACACTGTTTTGACAGCAATATCCTCCTCCAAGTGTTCAATGGTTTTCAGGTTTCATCAAATACATTCAAGTTGAGCTGTTCCATTTCTGTCACTGACTCTGTTCTGCCCCCTACTGAGAGTTTGCTTGACTGACAGGAATCCCTTTGTCCTCCATTCCTATTTCTCTTCTCTCACTCTCTCTCACTTTCTCCTCTCAGTCTCTCACTTGAATTCTCTGTTTTATTTCTTGCACAGTTGTACTTTCTGTATTCTTCTTTTTCTGTCTCTCTGTTCATTTCGGTTTCTCTCTCACTTCCTCTCTTTTTCTATCTATTGCTGTATCTCTTGCTTGCTGTTCCCTCTAGCTCTCCACTTTTTTTTCCTTTTTCTGTCTCTTCGTGTCTCTCTCTCTCTCTCTCTCTCTCTCTCTCTCTCTCTCACACACACACACACACTCTCTCTCTCTCTCTCTCTCTCTCTCTCTCTGTTTTTCCTTTCTGTCTCTCTTTGTATTTCTGTCTCTCTCTGTTTCCCCGCTCTCTCTGTCTCTCTTCTTTATACTTTCTTCTCACCCTTTCTCTCTCTCTCCATCTATCGCTCTGTTTTTCTCTGAGAACTGGAGCTCTGACACCTGCCTCCCAGACACACATTTTGCAGCAATAACCAAAGATGTGGGCTACAGAAGAGTCAAAGGGCTTCCAGATTTTCTACCCACTGAGTTTGGAAATGACAGGAACATTCACAACAATGACTGTCTATTCTGCAGTAGATACTTTGCGCAAAATAAGATTATTTAAGATTGATAACGATTGATAAACTGACTCGATTGGTTAAAAAAGGCATAGGCTATACAGGTTAGAAAACCACAGTCAGTCAATCGATCAGTCATTCAGTAAATCAATCAATCAAATAAGTTAACTTATAAATTAAATTAACAAAAAAATTATAGAATTAGTTTCCAATTTATTCATGTAATCTACCTTGTAGCTACACTTACTGGCCATTCTATCAGAAACACCTAAAATATACGTGCACTTGGTTGGTTTGCAGTTACTGGCAGTAGGCACAAGATACACTCCTGAAAATAAAGAAGCCAGGTTTTTAGAGCGGTGCCATAGAAGTCTCCGCTTTTGTTTCCTAAATAACCCATCAAAGTAAACTAGGACAGGCCTGAATACCTCTTTTACAGGCTTCTAATATTCATTGGTATTTCCAAAGAGATATACCGACTGTAGCCTCTCTTTCAAGTATAAGGTAAGGGTGTAACAAATTAGAATTTGCACATTATAATTGTCATCCACTGCCAGATCTCACCACAGAGTTAAGGCTCTGAGATTAGTCTTAGAGTTTAGTAATAGACAGGATAACTTATCAAACTTATACCACCGAGTATTAAAGGCAAGGACTGTTTAGGAATGGATCAGTCTCTATAGGAGTGCAGTTATATATTAAATAAACTGGGACTTGTGTATTAGTTCATACAAAAGTGTGCATTACTTGTGCCAAACATAATATGTTATGAATTTGCAATAGATGACACACATTTTTCTCATTTGGGCAATGGAGTCTCATTTGCCGGGCGGGCAGAGTAACTTTTCTTCTTCTCTGATCTTCAGAAAGTAGGTCTAATGCTCCCTCGCCCCCTCATCAGTCTGGCCTCATCTGCAGTCTCCTGCACACATACACACAAACACACACAGACAATCCATGCATACTTTCTTTCACATACACAAAGATGCAAGCTCACACAACCAGCTACAGTATACACTCCTGTCCTGATCACACACACACACACAAGCACTCTAATCTCCAGCAGTCATCTGCAGACACATAGACACAAGACACTACTTCAGACACTCAAGCTCACAGTCTAGTCAGCTGCAGTCTGACAGGTCAAATAAAGGTCTTTTTGATATTTGTGCATGCATTCCTTTCATTTCCAAGCCACCGAGTTAGGCGTTTTGGCCCTCGTTTATTAAACGCTAATGCAGTGAGGTTATCAGGTTATCACCTCCAAGAACCTCTTCAAATCTGCTAGGAAAGGGACTGAATTGAATCTAGCCTATTTTCAATGTCACAGTAATGTTTTTACAGTGATATCCCAGCATGATGAATATGCTATCAGGCCTGCATAAGCTTCCATTTCAGTAGAGCCTTTTCTTTTATGTGTCTGGGCTGCAGTTGTAAATGCTGTTGTTCAAAGGGATTCCTTTTATATTAAGGTATAGGGGTTACAAACTATAGGGGTTTGGAAAAGGTGGAATAGAGAATTTGATCCAGAATAAGGGCAACACCATCCTTACAACTTCTGTCTCTCTTGCCAAAAAAGCAAACAAAAAAGGTAATGAGTACTCTATATACTATATGGACAAAAGTATTGGGACATCTGACATTACACCAACACGGACTTTAATGACATTGCATTCAAATACATAAACTTATTTTGGAGTGTTTCTGTGGGAATTTGTGCCCATTCATTCTGTAGAGTATTTATGAGGTCAGACACTGATGTTGGACGAGAAGGCCTGGCTTGCAGTCTTTGTACAAGTTGATCCCAAAGGTGTTGGATGGTGTTGAGGTCAGGGCTCTGTGCGGGCCAGTAAAGTTCTTCCACGCCGAACTCATCCAACCATGTCTTTATGGACCTTGCTTTGTGCACTGGAGCACAGTCATGCTGGAATAGAAAAGGGCCTTCCCCGAACTGTGGCGTTGTCCAAAATGTCTTGTTATGCTGAAGCATTAAGATTGCCCTTCTCTGGAGGTAAGGGGCCCAGCCCAAACCCTGAAAAACAGATGTGTCCTAATACTTTTTTACATATAGTGTATTATAAACTAAAATAATTTACTCCATCTTTGTACTATCAGGCGTTGAAAGTGTGACTCCACTCCCCTCTGGTGGTGATCCGCTGTATTACATGTACTTATGATGAAAACGAATGAAGGTTTACACTATTTTCTTTCCCTGTTACCAGATTTTTTACTCGCCATATGCTGTAGGGTAGTTCTATAGAGAGCAAATTATGACTGTTAGCCTAAAAAATGGATTACGTCCTGCACCATTTAAGGTGGAACGGAAAATTCAAATAAAAAGTCAACCTTAGCTTTGTCTATTCTCAGAAATGAGCAGGAATAAATAACAGGACTTGGCATTTTAAAAATTCTTCTGTTCAAACGTCTTTTTTAACACACCGGCTTTTCTGAACTGAAAAGTACACTATATAGACTACAGTACTGGGACCCATGTCTTGGTATGAAGCATTAAGATTGCCCTTCACTGGAAGTACCAACTGAATTCAATAATTAAGAGGTGTCTCCCAGTACTTTTGTCCATATTGTGTATGTCAAAATCATGCTAACTAGCTAGCTGTGGATCTGTTAGCCTAGCCGTGTTGAAAAATAAAGACGATGCTAGCTTGTTGCTAACTGTGACAGACAGTAGAGTAGGCTTACACAAAGAAGTGCCATGGTTTTGGTGACACATTTTCCTGTTAATATTTGTACTTATGAGAAATAAACCTTGTTTAAGAGATTCAGGAATGCTACTCCTGAAATGGTTTTCTCTCTATCAGATTTGATCAAAGCATGCCTTCCTTTCTTTCTTTAAAGTCCCTGAAACTTGCCAAGCACACACACACACACACACACACACACACACACACACACATATATA
>JBBPCZ010000042.1:31791536-31804690 GCA_037974445.1 Brycinus macrolepidotus
CATACATATATATATATATATACATACATATATATATATATATATATATATATATATATATATTCATATGCTTTAAGCATACTGTGGGATTGGATGAAAAAATAATTAGCCAGGAGATTAATCTTTATGAATAAGAGCCATATGTGCACAACTAGCCACTGGTGTGATGTGCTTTGATTAAAATGTTCTTGTTGGATTCTCAGAGCTTTTACTAGCATAAAACTATTTGTATAGAAATCATTTGTCTTCCTTCCCACATGAATAAATACTATAGTATACTACAGTAAAAATACTATATTTTTTAGTATAGTCAACTACAATAAATATTACACATCTTCCATAGTGAATATTGTATTGTTTTTTGGGGTATTTTTTGCACCATACTATTATAATTTTACCATAGTTGCCTATAGCACAGTAATTATGCAGAAATTTTAGTAATAATTTTACTAAAGAATAGCAATTGCATAGTAATTTTACTACAGTATAGAAATTCTATAGTCATTTTACTAAATGTGTTTATTCTGAAGTCATTTTACTAAAGCACAGTATGGTAGTTTTATAGTAAATTTACTAAAGTATGGGAATTCTGTAGTAATTTTACTAAAGTACAGTATGGTAGTTCTGTAGTAATTTTTCTGCAGTAATCCACTAATTTTTACCACAGTATAGTAATTATATAGTAATTTTACAAAAGTGTGATAATTCTGTAGTAATTTTACTAAAGCCCAGTATGGTAGTTTTATAGTAAATGTACTAAAGTATATAAATTCTGTTTTAATTTAACTAAAGCACAGTATGATAGTTCTACAGTAATTTTACTACAGTCATCCACTAATTTTTACCAAGGTGTAGTAGTTCAATAGTAATTTTACTGTAGTACAGTATAGTAAATCTATAATAATTTCACCGTAATGTACTGTAGCATAGTTATTGTACGTTTTATAGTAATTTTACTACAAAAATGTTATGCTGCATGGGATCAGTGTGTCGCTTTCAGTTACTAAACTAAACTAAACGGTTTTCTGCTTTTAAAATGTGATTGCAAGCATTCATGCTGGAACTATAGTCTTATACAC
This sequence comes from Brycinus macrolepidotus, assembly GCA_037974445.1. NCBI lineage: Eukaryota > Metazoa > Chordata > Actinopteri > Characiformes > Alestidae > Brycinus > Brycinus macrolepidotus. The sequence continues at coordinate 31,792,616 of JBBPCZ010000042.1, forward strand.
ACAAAGCCATTCTGTCTTTTTGGCATTGTTCCCTGTGGCTTCTTGCTCCTTCTGTCCTATTGATCTGTGACTTGACCGCTGCTGCGTCTCTCTCTTTTGCTCTTTTTAATCATAAACCAGCTCTGCTGGTAAAGAGAGCCACAGTCATCACCACGGATAAACTAAGTAGGCCTACTAAGTGAAGAATAAGTGACATAGATACTACCACAGAAGCACAGAGGGGATAAAACACAGAATCATCAATAAATGATGTGCCCCAGATATCTCATCCAGGAGAATGAGCCAAAAGTTTTCAGTGCCACGGAGACACAGAGAAGACACTTGTTGATATGATGGATGAACAGGGGCTATAATTGACCCTTGGTGCTTCAAATAGGCAACAAAACCATTTGTTACTACAAAAAACTGCACACACCACTTGATGCAGGTTAGCAGTCATACCACAATGTATCTTTCCTGCAGTTCCATATTTAATAAAACCTTTTAATATCCCTAAAACAGGTTTATGCTTTATTGTGTGCCATTGCAGTGTATTTTTTCAGCCTTGCTTTATCATATAGGCCTACATGTTTGTATTCCTTCCCAATGCAGTTCAGGGACTGTATAGCCAAGCAGGTCGTACGTGTGTGTGTGAGAATTGCATGCTACATTGACTAATTTCAGCTCTACACATTTCATCCAACCCCACGGCAGTTTGGTCCTGTCTTGAATAATGTGTTTTCTAAGCATGTTTGTTTTATACTGTTTGTCTTGTAATGAAAAGGAGAAAAAATACATAAAAAGGCTTGTTGTACACTGTTGACTGTCTCTCCTTTCTTTTTTTCATGGGTGTTTGTGTAAATGTGCGCTGCCATGACCCCTCCAGTCCACTGTATACACTTGACACCCAATTTATATACACACTGCGCAGAAAGCAATTTTGTATTCTGATTCGGTGTGTTGTTTTATTGTCATGTGCTGCGTTGTGAGTTCTCCATCACTAGGTAGCAGTGTTGAGCTATGCTCGTATACTTGACTATGCTCAGTGCCTAAGAGTCTTTATAAAATCACACTACCCCATTCCAAAATCTGAACTGAGTAATATAAGGAAAATGACATAGAACAGGTTGTGATAACATTTTGTTTCAGAAAAACATCTAACAGTACTCATTTGAATGTAACATTTTCATACTTTCATTCACAATCAGGTTTGGATCATCTACTGCTTTGCTAAAAATTAGTGGTCCCATGTGACTAAAAACAAAGAATGGCTTTTTAGCTGTGTGGTTTTAGCCACTGACTTGGCTCAGGCAAGCTCAGAGAACATACGGACTTAGGGAAATTTAAAATATTTGTAATAATAAGCTCCAGACCAAAAATGTATTTTCTAATATTTAGTTATGTGTCCTCTTTCCTTAATAACAGCATCAATCAAAGTTCATACCAGCCTCTAGAAAGAGTTGCTGTCCATTTTAGCTCACTGTTCCACTAACATGCTTGATGACGCTTCATGCCCAAGAACACAGACACTCCCAAATTTGGAACGATGACTGAAGGGTGTGTGGGGGAATAGTTCCACTGAAATTATGGAAAACGGGGACACTTTGACAAACCAAAATCACCAGACCTTAAAACTGAAACAGGAACACCTGAACATGAGCCAAGTTCAGGGAAGAGTGGGCTAAAATGGATAGGAACTCTCTCAATAAAGTAATCCTTCCCTCTGAGGATTATTTGTGCTAATACCAAACTAGGTAATAGATAAGAAATTATGCTGGTGACTATTTTTTATCGAGTAAAGTGTCATATTAATGTCATGGGCATTAATGGGTTGAACAAAACAGTGGGATCCATCGTTCTTATCTATGCTGATTGAGAGACAGAGGTCACAGCTCTTTTTTTTGCAATTGTTTCTTTATTTAATTAACCAAAACACACAATTGATTTATTTACCCATACTAGTCATTTTAAGTTCATTTATGTTCTGTAACAGTTATTACTTAGTTTTTGCCTTCTTTAAAGCACGCAACATGTGAACATAAGTAACTGTACAGGCCTTCTGCTACCTATGAGATTAAGACTGGGAGAATAGAACTTCAGAGAAATGACAGTGCTCTCTCTGTGTGACAGGCCAGTTCAGGAATGAAGGAATGATGAATTCAATGGTGAGATTTTTAGATTGTCAATCCTACGATCTTTGGTTCTCACAGGCACTCTCATAGTGCAGATCATGTGTGCAAAGATCATGTGTCTGACTGTCTTGTTACATCTGTCTGTCTCTTTATCTGTCTCTCTCTCTTTCTCTCTCTCTCTCTCTCTCTGTGTTTGCCTCTGTCTCTTGTTTGGTGAATTTCTCTTTTTTTCCCATTAATTATCAACCATGTGTGTTTGTTCAAATTAAGCAAGGTCATGACCCTGAAACAAACAATGCCATCCAATGCTCTCAGCCAGGTCTGTAGCTATTAGCCTGTGTGAAAAGAGCTTGGGCTCCGCAAGGGAGCACCAATGAATTCTAGAATCCCCAGTATTCTAATGTCTTTTACAGACTGTATTTTGGAGAGAGAGAGGGAGAAACAGAAGAGGATCCATTAGTAGCATAGGCACTTCTTTGATAATAAAGTTGATATTGTGTCTGATATGGGAAAAGCATGGTGGCTATACAAAACCTCGACTGGGTTTTCAATATTCTGTGCTGCAGTTCTTCCTCCAGGCATTCAATCCCAATACCCTGAGCGAGAAGTGATGTCAAAGAACCCAACAGATGGAGTGAAATAGGAAGGCGGGCGGAATGTCAGAAGGGACAGGAAAGGATGGGGATGGGGAAGGTGTTTGCATAGCTCTCTGTGCAAAAATGATTCACTTTTCATTCCTCGGTTTCTAGTTCCTCTAGACACCAAGCACATTAGACAGAGGAGACCAACTTTTATAGAGCAGCGGATGTACTGTTTGTACTGATATTGAATTACAATGACACTGTTAGGTACATTATTGTCCCCCATGGAACTAATAATGTAAACGTGCCCTCAAAGGTACAACAACGGTTTTACAGTCCAATTTCGTACCTTAACTAAGTATTAAATATAGGTCTGGTAATTCTCCAAGGGGAAAGATGCACATTTGTACCATTTCATAACTTAAGCTTTTTTAAATAGAAAAATAAACTAAAAACACTGGAGTCAAGTGTATATGAAGTCAGTGCAGCTTAAAACTATATAACTGCACCAGAAAGTGGTACAAATAAGTTCCCTAAAGATAATGAAGACATTCCCCTGGGGGTACCACTGCAGTGACAGTTTTTTCTTTAAACCTGACAAAACGGGTTCTTTGAAGAGTTAGAAGCACCTTTGTTCAGTAAAAAATCTTTCAGTAGATGTTCCATTAAAGTACAACTTTAGTAAATCAGATGTGACAGCATGAAGAACCTTTTTAAAGATTCTATTACAAGACTTTTCTAAGAACCATAAGTCTAAGTAAAGAACCATTTAGGAACATTTCTTTTTTAGAAGTGCAAAAATGCCTCTGAAATGCTCTCTCTAAAATTAGAGGTAGGATCAAACTGTGTCTTTGCTTTTGTGTGCAGATGAGGGCATTAATCCGCTTAGGGCAGTGTGTGGTCTTTATCAATAACTATGTGAAGGGAAGTGTCACAGTGAGCATTGTACGATGCCAGTAGCCAATATTTATAAAAGATCTCAGAACAAGACCAATTGTGTGTCATGATCTAAAATAATTTTCTTTAGGATCAACCGGTGGGTTCCAGCTCTGGTCCTAGATCAAATGTTCAGGGCAGGGATTCTCCAGTACCAACACCGAGAATCACTGGGATAAATCAAGTAGGTCTAATTTTACATCAGTTTGATAAGTAAAGCCCTGGCCACATGTAACCCAAACCTGACCCAGGGCTTGTCAGTTTGGAGGCTGAAAGTCCATGGAGCTGCTATGATTTGATTAGCTGTTGCCATAGCAATCACTAAAAAACTAATATCATGACCTATTAAAGACAATGTGTTGAAAGGTCAGTGGTTGGAGGAGAGCTTTAGCCATTTCTCTGAGGATCTCTTTCTCCCGGTCTTTGAACTTTTAGGCCGCTGGACAGCAACTCTACCCTTCTAGGTTTTGTTCTTTGTTCCTCTCTTTCTTTCTTTCTTTCTGTTTTTTTCCTCTTCCGGTCTCTCCTCCTCACTGGAAATTGATTGTCTTCTACCATCACAAAGACACTTGTAATCTGATTGATTCTTGGAGGACCAGAGGAGGGAGAGAAAACATGGCTGCCTCAGGCTCGCCTCGACTCTGTCTCTCTCTGAGGCTGTGAAAGCCCTTGGTCAACGGCAATCTGACTCAAAAAATAACACTGAAAGCTGCTGAAACAGTAATTGTGACATTGCAGGTTAGGAGGGGCCGGCCGCCACGCACACAGACTTTGTGGGCATTGTTCCCTCTAAAGCATTATTTGAGCTGGATTACTTGAAGCAGATGTTCTATAATGCAATTTGATTTCCCATACAGGGTAAAGTATCTCCCCCAAATTATCACAGATGGCTCAGACTGAAGTGTAACAGCCTAGCTGTATGTCAGCGTTATGTGACAAGCCTCGCATGGCACAGATCCAATATTAGGTATGGGTATCAGTGCAATATCAGCTGTATCAGATACCAGAGGGAGGAAAACAATGAAACTGATCCAATCCTGTAACAAATCTAGCCAGAAATACAACACACTCACACTGTTGAATGGCATGCTTGAAGCTCTTCCTTTGGAGTAGTAGTGTTTGAGCAATTAAATGAAGTGCTTCAATTAAAAACAGCTTTGTTATTCATTAAAAAAAAGTCAACCAATATTATTTCAGAAAATAGTTGAACTGTGCCATCTCTTGCTATAACATTATCACTATTTAGATATTTAGAGGCTATTACTACTGTAAAAACAAACAAATAAATATTGCAGCAGTGTGACTTGAATTCAAAAGCAGTTAAATTACAGTAGGCCTAAGAAAAAAAAAATAATGCTATCTTTTACAGTTTTAATAGTGCTTAAGGGGTCATTTGGGCAAAATTAAGAGCATTGAGAGTTATTTCTGACCAGATGCTTGCTTGTCAAATGAGCTCTTAAAGGGAACAGTGCTTGTGGGGAGTCAGCAGTTCAGGACAATGATAAACGAAGCTATGCGATAGCAGGGGGACGCTGTGGCTATGGAAAGCTGTGCGGCTGAGACCCTCCATGACCTTTGATAGCATTTCAGTTGGTTATATACATTTCAAATGCAGTGTGAGGAGAGGAGAGGATACAACACATGCGCTTTAACAAGATATAAAGCAATGCATACAACAAAAAAAAATTATACAGGGGAAAAAATTATATTAAAAAAATAAACAGATGGCTTTGTATCAATATTGTCAGACATCTTTCCCACCCCGATTGGCCTCTGTTTTGTTCCTCTCCCCCTCCTTGGCCAAGACGGACAAGTAATCCTGCAATTTCTAAACACTTAAGTTTAATATTCATGCATTAAAATGGTCTGCCTCTTCCTAATGACACAACTGCTGATTTTTCCTCCTTTTTTTAAGCATCAGAATCACTTGAACATTACACAAGAAACATTAGAACAGAACTCCATTTGCATATAACACAGAAACAGAAGTGACTAGGGGCGAGAATATCAAAATGCAACCAAAATAAAAAAGAAATTCGATTTGCTTGTGAGGTCTAAGTGATGGTCTCAGAAGTCTGGATTTTGTTAACGAGTTGTTCTTGCACCTGTTTTCTGTCCAGCCTGAATGGAACAGGTACCTCCAAAAAATCTTTATACTCTCCATTTTGTTTTCCCAGCAACTCTCCACAATTCAGTATCTCCATTTTGTCTTCATATTCAAAAAAATAAAGCAAAGGAAACGGGTGGAAGCATGCTACTGCGATAAAACGCAAGATAAATAATAACAAAAAATAAAAATGGCGAAGCAACAAGAGAAAAGGGAACAGTATAAAGCTTCAAGTCACAATATTTCCAAAACTATTATTTAGCAATGCTCATTATCTTTAGGTATCAGTACTATCACCGTTATTGGTTCATTACATAGCCTTTACATTAAAGATTTTGAGGTATATCAGAATTTTCATTGTCAACACATGCCTGCCAGATTGTACCGCTAGCTGAAGGACACGTGATTGGTGGAAAAAAATCAACTAGGACTTGGATGGGATTGGCCAGATGATAATGAATTATGATGAATTGAGGCGTGTGATTGGTAAATCACTGGGTAAAAAAAAGTTGAGCTGACTTCAGATGTTCACTTCATTTCCAAGTGAATAAAATTGCACAAATGTTTTTTTTTTAGTTAAAATGCTGTTGGCAAATATTGTGTTGATGTAATATATTCTATATGGAAATGACTAATTCAGTGTGTTACGTGTACCAGTCGATGCACTTTTGATTTCTGCATGCATGCTGTGACACAAAAATATCTCAGTTAGGAGTACGTGTGTCTGTGTGCATGTGTGTGTGTGTGTGCGGTATGTGTGTGTATGTGTGTCTGGCACCAGACATGTATCAGTGCAATTGGAGCAAAACCACTCCCCAGTGATCCAAGCACTATTCAGATGGCTAAAAATGAGCATACATATAAATAAATACATAAATAAATAAATAAATAAATACATACATACATACATAAATAAATAAAAAATGTAATTTTCATAAACAAAGTGCTTCTTTTTTAGAATGGAAAGTGAGAGGCCCCATAACTATCATTCCTACTATTAGCACACAGGAATTATGCACGTAGAAATGTGAGTGTGTGTGTGTGTGTGTGTGCGTGTGTATGACCAGAGCAATCCCACCCGTGGTTGAAGGAAAAAGGCACTCAACATATACTGCATAGGAGCCACCTCCTTCACCGTGGCATAATGCAGTCTGACTGCTCTGTGTGTGTGTGTGTGTGTGTGTTTGTTTGTGAATCTGAGCAGATTTGTATGCACAGAGAATTGATGTGTGTGTGTGTGCGTGTGTGTTTGTGCACGTGTATAGTAACATATGGAGATGAACAGGGGGGAATGAAGTGTATGGGTTGGTAGAACTGGCAGGCTGAAGTATCTTTGGTATCAGTGGCTGTGTCACATGTGCCACTATTATTCTGTGAGGTAGCCGCACTGGTTCTCACCACAAATAATGTGTGTGTGTGTTCAGATGTTTTTTTTCACATTTTTGCTTCACATTTGACTCTGAAACAACATTAAGAACCTTGCTTTTAAAAAAACAAACCTTTAAACCTCTCTGGCTCTAATTCTGCTTACTTTGCTCATTTTTGGTCTCCTTCTTTGATGCTACAAGTTAAAATTTAGCTTTTTTTCACAGTCACACTCTCTGTTCAGCTGAAGTTCCAGGTTAAGGTAATGATGGCCAGCTGCATTCTAGCATCCAGCTTGATGGACTGGAGGTTTTTGCAGATTGACCAAGTACCTTTATCGCACCAGCCGAATACCAGGAAGAAGAAAGAGGACCATGGCATCGTTAGTGATGATCCCAAACCGTATCCAAAAAACGTCCAGCTCAGAAGCCAGAGAGGTTAATCTTTAGAGGTCACTCCAACTAGGAGTCCATCCTTTTCGAGGACATCGTCCTATTCCAGTATGAACAAAGACCCTTTTTTTTCAACGTCTCACTGTGGTCTCTGATTTCTCTGAAAGCCACGTCTTTCACAGAGTGATCGCATTTGCTTCTTTGTCTTCTTTGCAACTTCATTAACAAGGTGCTTCTTTACTTGTAGTTTATGCACAACAGAGCACAAAGAGTTACATTTAATAGAAACTTTGTGTCTATGGTACTAAATACCCGCATCGTTATTATAGAGGGAAAGACAGAAAGGGGTGGACAGATGGGGTAAAAAGGGGTTTAGTTGGGGAGGGGTCAGGAAGAGAGAGCAAGAAAGGTAGGAGAAAGAGAAGAATATTTACATTTCATTTGCAGTAGTTTTTTATGTGTTTTTGGAGCTTTTGTAACCTTGTGTAACTATTTTGACACATTTCATGTCAGGAATGAGTGTTTTTCACCCCCGCATGGGGTGGATTTTGCATGATTTGTCATTTAAATCTGTTACAGACCCCCGTACCTTACAGAATGGAGGGAGGGAAGAGAGGGATTTGGAAAGTGTTGTGGCTCGGAGCCACGCAATCCTCCATGATTATCATTAAGGCATCTGTCATTGGCACTCAATCATACAGTGACATTTTACCTTTTACATTTGGCCACTAGACACTGCCTTCCTCCACATACAGGAGGAAGCAAGCGGCAGCTGTACTCTACCCTACTCCCTTTGAGTAATGATTGTTTCTTTTTTTTATCTTTGGTAAATTAAAATATATTCGGGTATAAACATTAAACCCCATGCAAAAAAAAATTATAATCAAAATCAGACATTGCTGAAAAGTTTGCATTCAGGTTGATCAAGGGATGGCATGGCACACATAAGTTTGTTTGGCCCCTAAATGCTCATGAGTTTATGAGATTGCTATGGCTCAACAACATAAAATTTTAGAGGTCGTTTTTTTGTCCAGTAGGTGGCACCATTGCTCTGTGCATGAGGAGCTCTCTGGCCGGCCCCAGTGGGCTAAAATGATTCTGCGGGGCCAACACAGAGGACTGATTGATTCTTCCCATCCCTTTCTCATTGTGCTGAAGCAAGAGCACGGAGCCACTCTGGCAGTGGAAAATAAAATGAGACATAATCAAGAATTTAAACGTCTGGCACGTCTGAGCCTTGTGATTGTGACGCACAAACTCCATGGCTTTTGTGTAAATTATCATAGCCAGTCAACATGACTTATTATTTTATCAAATTCAAAGGGGCAAAAGAATCGAAAAGCTGACTTGAAACTAAGCAGGTTTGCAGGGAAACATGAGAACCAGCCTTTGAGGACACCCTCTGGTTTTGCCTCACAGGTTACAGAGAACAGGGGCATGTGCTGGGACACTTATTGCCATCTCTTCCTTATTCATCCCTAACTGCTTTAAAGACAAAGGTCCTGGCACACGACTTCAACAAGCACTAAGAACAAAGGGAAATGAGGACCGAAGGGTTAAAGCTTAAATATCAAGCCTGTCAACCTTCAAACCAGGCCTTAGGCCTTCTTTGGGTAAATGACAAATAAATGATGGATGCCATATAGAAAATAAAAGTTTCATCGGTTGCATTCTAAAGTGAACCAACCAAATAAATAACTAAATACATAAACCACAGGCTAAAAGACCAGAGCATGCCCGTGGGCCCCCTTATTATTGGTCGTAGGGCAGCTTGTCTCCGAGTAGGGCTTTTGAGGGGCATCTGGTATTGGCCACGCCCCAGCTGAGCAGGTTGAGGTTTCTCGAGCTTCGATGGACGCCAGAGATGAACTTGTTGCTGCTGCTGCTGCCGCTGCCACTGCCTAGATACTCTAGAATGGGTCAAGGCTCCACCCAGTGGCAGCTGCAGTGGGCCAGCCACTCAGGCCTTGGAGAAGGTGGTGGCGGAGGTGCCCGGCTGAGCCGGGCTGGCGTTGGCTTCGTCGTGCCAGCGGTCCACGCAGCGGCGGCGGGCGTTCATGAAGAAGTTGCTGACGGTGGACAGCTCCAGGCCCAGCTGTTGCGAGATGGTGATCTGCATCTCCTTGCTGGGCCGCTTGTTCTCCTTGAAGATGGCAATGAGCGTGCGACGCTGCAGGTCGGTGAAGACCAGACGCTGCTTCTTGGGAGCCAGGCTGCGGTCTTTGTGCTGCTCCTGCTCCTTCCTCTTGCAGGCTGCACGGCCAGTAGAGAGAAAGAGAGAGAGAGAGACAGTGAGTCAGACAGACACAGTCAAAATGAATGACCATATGGTACTTCTTCCAGTACAAGGTGCCACGGGGTAAAGGCAGACAGGATAGGAAGCAGATTTGGCCAAATAAGGTGACAATTAAAGGAAAAATCCAACTAACGTCCAATTGACACAATTTTGCGATTACTTCAAATCACCACAAACTGCATGAAGTCGAGTGATCTAAAATAGACTTGCAGAGCAAGAAAATGTTCTGGACTGAGACATGTCACAATATCCTGTTTTTAAAAGTGCATTTTAGGCATTGACAGCTGGTGGCCTGGTGGTTAGGGAGTTGCCCCTGCAATCGGAAGGTCGTGGGTTCAAATCCTCAGACTGCCAGTGGCACCACTGAAGTACCCTGGATCAAGGTTCTGTCCCTACACACTGCTCCCCTGGTACTGCATTGCTGGCTGCCCACTGCCCACTCGGGTGAATGGATTAAATGCAGAGAAATAATTTCACATTGTTCACACTGTGTCCTATGCTGTGGTATGTTCACGCGTGGCTATAAGGGCCACTTTACTTTACTGTACTTGGCCTCGAAAGATCAGTTGCCGCCTACAAAAGACTGAATATTGCATTTATTTGTTGACTAATAAAAGATAATGGCAGTATGGTAGGAATGAAGAGAACATATCAATGGCTGTTATTTTACATTATGATTATGACAGTAACACCAACAGCCACGTTCCAGTCTAACAAGTCAGTTTATTTATCAAATCCAGTCTATGACTGTATTCTCTTTAATTCTTTGAATGGGATTCAGCTTTCACTTCTGTAAATGAACCAAAAGTTGCTTTCATAGCATTCTAACAATGTATGATGTACTGCTTTCAGATTAAGACTTTTAGCCCAAATTGACGTCCTTTTGTTATAGAATACATTGAGAAGTTGTGCTTTCACAGTGTAGACAGAGACAGTGTAGGCACACATGCTGGGATGGGGTTGAATATAACCACCTATTCAGATACCACTACACAACTCTGCACCACATAAATCAAGGTACAGACAAAATGCAGGTTTCACTGGTTGCAACTACAGTTTTTATGCCGACATATTTTTATCCATTGTTTTTACATGAGAATGTTGTATAGCATCAGAAACCACATAAGCATAAGCATGTGTGTGAATCTGAGTGCATTTGTATGCACAGAGAATTGGTGTGTCTGTGTGTGTGTGTGTATGTAAGAGGAAGACACCATCCTCGGGGACTCATGTCAGAGAACCCTCGAGCAAAATCCACTCTCCCTCTCCAAGCTGTTCGCAGTCATTCAGAGGATTTACATTCATGTACTTGTGCTCACTTTCAACCACCCAGACCACTACATGCAGGATGTGACCATATGGCTCCAGACAAAGCCAGACTGTCTATAAACCGTAGGACCTATAAACCGGAAGAAGTAGGCAATAAGGATATTTGCTGTCATCATTTGCTTGTGAAGAAAACTAACTGATGTGTGAACATTCAATCCAAAACATTCTGTTTTTTAAATAAGGTTTTAAAGGAGGTCAGGTCTGAAAGCACTGTTACCACTAAAATGCCATGTTCAACACATCAAAGAGCAAGTGGAATTTTTATTGATTTTACGAACATGTATAATTATAAAAATGCATTATTTGTCTATTTTACATGTTCTTGTGCACTAGAGGGTATTAACAATGGGAGTTATAACTTTTATGAATAAAAATGCTCTATATTATCATTATTCTAGAAAAACTCAACAACCCTTATAATTGGTTACTGTGCAAATAATAAGCATACATGTTATTATTTGAATGGGAAAAAAAATTATAGCATATAACATTATTATAACAACATGAAAAGATAAAAAAAAAAATGTCTGTACCATATTTGCAGATTTTTTTTCTCACTCATTTGCCTCTTTCTGTCTCTCTATCTCTAATGCACATTCACACACTTGTGTGTGTGTGCTGCAGTGAGGGTTCCCCCAGTGAGATTGTGCTGAGAGTGTGAAAGCCAGGCCCCGGCGCTGTATGTCTAATTACAGAGAGCCAGGAGCCAATCGATTTCTCCTACACAGTCAAATCTGTTTACTGCTGCCATCTAAAGCAACTGCTCGCTCATCCATCATTTTCATATACCACTGCACATCGCACACACGTTCTCATAAGGTGACGCACACAAGCATGTAAGTACACACACCTTAACTGACTGTACAACATACACATACACGTAGATATGCACAGTGATAGCACAATACAATTTAGTGCTGTCTAGGACATCATTCTTTGAACTAATATATACACTGAA
>JBBPCZ010000042.1:31864204-31884354 GCA_037974445.1 Brycinus macrolepidotus
CTATAACTTACACGTGTAAATTCCTAAACAACCTCTTCCACATCAATCGTGCGTAGATCCTACGCATCTTCTTTTGGCACTGGACGTGTTCGTTCAACTTGCTCGTGCTCGAGAGCGCCCGGGATGCGGACCGCGCCATACCTTGGACCCCGTTAATAACTGCTTGCAGTTCTAGTTTGTTTTTGTGTTTCTCAATTTTGTTGTTGTGTTTCTCAATTTTGTTGTGGTTTCTGAATTAGTTTGTGTTTGTCAATTTGTTGTTGTGTTTAGTAATTTGTTGGTGTGGTTTGCACTTCAGGGCCACCGTAGGATATATGTAGAAAAATAAATCTAAATTTACTGCCACTCCAAGCCCAGGTATCAGAGCTGCAGCTCATGTTCATCAACCTGCGAGAACTGTAACTACGAAATCTCGGCGAAAAGTGAAAGAAGTGAATATCGCGAGATCTAACGCCTTCGCTTCCTATACCGTGCTTAGCCAGGAGCAGGCTAAGCTAACAACATAGCAAACATATCCTCTTTCCCCCTTGGGAACACTGCATTCATGGTGACCGGCTGCTTTTCTGCAACAGGGAGTTGGACACTGATATTTATTTTATTTTTAAAGTACTGTCAGGTCCCAAGAGGGGCGGCTAAGGTGTTTAGTAACTTAGCTAACTGATAAGAACTCCAGTTCATTGAGACACAGGTTGGCGTTAGCTTGAAGTAAAGGTGTGAAGCTCGGTTATTTTTCACTTTATTAAACATTACACTGCACTTCCCTGTCTTCACAGAGGCAGAAGTTTCTCCAAGTGAGTTCCGAGCCAAAGTGGACTGACAGGGTTGCTAACTTTAGCTGCCATGCTGCTCTTTCGATTAGCCCTGGCTTATCTTAACAGGGCTGTTTAGCTTGTTGTGTTTATATTCAATGGTGGGCCTAATTCTAAACACTTTTACCATTTAGGAGAGGTTTTTGTGATTGTGATTGTTGGTTTTTGAGGTTGTTGCATGGAGATATACGTCCAGCTATATGTGAAGGAACTAGTACAGTTAGCTAGCACACGAATTCACTAAGCAGCTTGCTGGAGCACCTGTTTACTCGAGCCCTATAGCCAATTAACATCAACTGGGGCTGCGATAGATCAACGATAAATCCCAACTACATTATGTCGATTTAGTAGCAATACTGAAAACTGAGGCTTCTCAAGAATTATTGTTGTTTTTACTCGATCTGTGCTTTGGCTGTTTTTGTGGCCTGATGAGAATCCAGTGATCTCCATGATAGTGTCTAATTGCAGTCATTGCTCAAGGCTATTTTGTCTACTGATTTGTATGTCGGTTTAAAAGACGTTCTGTCCGGATTGTCAACTGAAACATGGCCCCCAAAAAAAGACCAGTACCCTTAATCATAGGCGGCACTGGAGAAGCACAGACCACAAGTTCAAGTATAGGTGCTGCATCAGAGTAAGTTCTCACTTTTAACTTATTAGTTATCTGTTATCAGTGGATACCTGTAATTGACTTTAATTGATACAAGTGAATCCATTCTTGAAGTGTTCATAGAGGTTTCTTGCCCATAATTACTTTGCATGTTCCGTGTGTTCCTGTCAGAGCAAACCTAGAAGCGCTTCAGAAGAAACTAGAAGAGCTGGACTTGGATGAGCAGCAAAAGAAGCGCTTGGAGGCTTTTCTTACGCAGAAAGCCAAAGTAGGAGAGTTAAAGGATGATGACTTTCAGCGCATTTGTGAGCTTGGAGCAGGAAACGGTGGTGTGGTTAATAAAGTCTGCCATAAGCCCTCTGGACTGGTCATGGCCAGAAAGGTGAGTGCATATAAAACTGCACAAAAAGAGGTTTGGTAGAGTGAATGAAAATGTCATTCTTTATGGCGACAAATGCGGTAAAATGAATAACATGCAGACATTTCAGCACATTAGTCCATTGCTGCCTAAATATTCAGCTTTTCCAGAGTGCAATACAAGTGTGAACAAATATATGGGTTTGAAGTATCAGCCAAATCTAAATATGATGTAATGATGCTAATACTTTTTTTTTATCCATGATCACACATTCTTTAGTTATTTCCACTGCCAAGGGGAAAATTCCCTGTATCTGATACCAAGTGCACTAATCCGTAATGACTGGTCAAACACAGCGATCACGCAGTGTCCCTCAAGTCAGATGACTAGCATTTCTTAAAAAAAAAAAAAAACACTAGCTAACCAATTGCTTTCTCTGACACTTCACATAATACCAAATTCAGGTAAAAGTTCAAGTTGAATCTCCTGCATTATTGCTAATTGTTTCTGTATACTGTTCACAGTTACATATTGTGAGAAACCACACAAACTCCAGAGAACTCTGCTTACTTTCATAATTCTTTTGAGCAATATCAAATGTATTATCTGATGAACTGTACATTACTCTTTGTATTTTAATTCTCTTTCTGAACTCCTAATCACAGTTCCTGTTGTTATGGGTCAAAGTAATACAACCTTCATGATGGAGAAACGTTTTCTCATTCTCAAAGTTTCTTCTTCCATTAGCTCATTCATCTTGAGATCAAGCCAGCAATCAGAAACCAGATTATTAGAGAACTGCAAGTCCTGCATGAGTGCAATTCTCCATATATAGTGGGTTTCTATGGAGCCTTCTACAGCGATGGAGAAATCAGTATCTGTATGGAGCACATGGTGAGTGTGTAAAACATCTGTGAATCTTTGAAACAATTTTGGGTAGATTTTGGGAGGATGACACTACTATGCTTCTGTTACCATTAAGGGCATACTTAAAAAAGTGCTAATATTGCTAGTACAGAACTCAGTCTAGTCAGTTACGTGATGAGATACAAATGAGATCATACTAATTCTTCCCTGGTGGGTTTAAATTGTGTTAATACGTGTTATTTTTAGGTGAAGTATCTCGTCCAGCTGTCAGTAGTGTAAAACCTTATTTAAATTGTTTTTTTGGTTTTTTTTTTCAATTTTTTTTTTTGCTTCAGGAACATTTCTGATAATTAGATAAATGAGAATTCTGGATTGAATGCATTTTGTAAAAGCATTTTGGGAACAGGTATGGATACTATCTGTTTCAGCTCCCGAGAGGGGGAAAAAAGAGGATGATTTGTGGGTTTTGCAGCTCTTCCAACTATGCTCACCAAGCATGTTAGCCTTTGAGTGTTTTGGACAGAGAGACAGAGTTTGTGAGACAAGAAGAATTAAAGATTTACATGTGTTTCTGGCCACAGGATGGAGGCTCTCTGGATCAGGTACTTAAAGAGGCACGGAGAATTCCAGAAGAAATATTAGGAAAAGTCAGTATAGCTGTAAGTATTCATGTTATAATATTGTAAATGTTTGGATTTTAATTGCATGTTTGGACCAGGGGTATCCACACAGGCCGGATAATCAATTAGTATTTTTGTCAACTTAGTTGAAATAAGAATTGCACCATTCTAAGTTGCTGCATAATCAACGCTTGAGATGTAAATAAGTTATTCAGAGTATTTTGATGTGAAATTGTGCGTTGCAGAGAAACCTACTGACTTGAATTTCTTTATGGTGCTGATGGTGGGTCATAATATTTACATCACGAATATAACCACACATCATAAAATATAGGAAAACTCTTTGGGTACTGTTTTGCATTGTAACACATGCATCTCTTTGCCATGAACAGATTCTAAAATATGTAAAATTCAAAATTTCCAAAAGGTTTTAGAGGCATTAAACACTTCAGACATCTGGTTCTGATCCCCACTGTTATGAACAATTCTGACTCAACAAGTTTCTCTAGAATGGATAATTTCACATCAAACCTATGTGTTCCATCTCAACTATTTAATTATGCAATTTTTAAAAAGAAATTGTTGGATTTCCCATTTACTATTTATCCAATTACATTTTATTTATTGATTTATTAAATTATATATAAAGTGATCTTTTACTCTCTCTTGTCTTTGAGGTTTTAAGAGGTCTTGCCTATCTTCGTGAAAAGCACCAGATCATGCACAGAGGTAATGGGACATGATGCCAAAGCAAACAGTATATTATATTAAAACTGTCCTGATAGCAGAACATTAGTTTCTAGTCAGTCAGTTTGCCTTCATTCAGAATTTCTTTGAAAAATTTGTTTTTCACAATTGCAGATGTCAAGCCTTCAAACATACTAGTGAACTCACGAGGGGAGATCAAGTTGTGTGATTTTGGAGTAAGTGGTCAGCTCATCGACTCCATGGCTAACTCCTTTGTCGGCACAAGGTCATATATGTCGGTAAGCCATTCCTCTAGTCTCAGATGGGCTTGAAGCCACAACAAACTTCTCAAGTTTCTTGTAGAAATAATTCTAATAATCTGATTAAATTGGTTCCACCATTAAGTCTTTATAGTTGTTGAGTGAGCAGTCTGTTTAGTTTGGATCAGTTTTGGGCAGAGGGGTAAATCTCTGACATCATAATGATTAGACTTGGGTACAGTTCTTTGGTAACAGACCTCTTCTGTGCTTTGGATTCGACTTGAAAAATACACTGAACACCAGTGTGGTTGAAGCAACAATACACTTTGATAGCCGCAGAAATAGCAAGAGATATTTTTGTATTTATACTTTATTAAATATTGTAGCAAGTTAGAATTGATTCTCACATTCCAGACTGATGTATTACTATTATCACCCATCTCTAAATAATAATAATTTTCTACCTCATCACTACGTTGTTCATAATATTCATGCAGATTGTCTTTGTTTCTCATCCTAAGCCGGAGAGACTGCAGGGCACTCATTACTCAGTGCAGTCAGATGTGTGGAGTATGGGGCTATCTCTGGTGGAACTGGCTATTGGCCGCTACCCCATCCCTCCCCCAGATGCAAAAGAGCTGGAGGCCATTTTTGGGCGGCCAGTAAGGAACGTAGAGGAAGGAGAGACGCTGAGCACGTCACCACGACCTCGACCTCCAGGCAGACCTGTCAGCGGTACTAAACACCCCATGACCGAGGATAGCTTAATTAGTTTCTTTTCTGTTTCATATGAATCTTTTTTTTTTCTTCTTCTTCTCCTTCCCTCCTAGCTCTCTGTCTTGTCTTTATTCCTCTTGTTGCAATGTGCATGTTTATGACAATAGAATATCCCTCGGGATAAATAAAGTTCTTCTTATCTTATCTTATCTTATCTTATCTTATTGTACGGAGCTTTTTAAAACATCTGTTACATTTCAATATGTGTACATTATATTAGAATTAATATAGAGATTTGATTTGGGACCTGCAGTATTTTTTAATACTATTAATTGATTCTGTGAAAGGTGTGGCAAATTTTGGGAGCATACACCAAAATATTGTAGATGTACAAATCTTGGCATTTTAATCACCTGACTGTTATTCACTGAATATTTGCAAAATGATTTTTAATTAATTCCAGGTGTAATGCATTTTTCTTCCTGTAGGACATGGTCCAGCCATGGCTATATTTGAGTTGCTTGACTACATAGTCAATGAGGTGAGAATTACAGATGTTAATTTGATTCCTCATAAATGCATAGTTGTTGTATTGGCCTTTTTGCCCTATATTTGTACATACAGTTTTCTGTGCTTGTCTCTCTCTGTTTATAGCCTCCACCTAAACTGCCTCATGGAGTTTTCACGTCAGATTTCCAGGATTTTGTGACCAAATGGTGAGTCATCTTAACACATTCATTTTAGTAGCACTTGTTTGAGTTTACTTGCTATTAAGAACTCATTTTGGGAAGCATATAGTTTAGTGATTATTGCTTTGAAGTGTGGACTGAATTGTGTTTTCAATCAGTAATCAATACATGTTTGGTTTTTGTAGCCTCATCAAAAATCCTGCAGATAGGGCAGATCTGAAGATGCTGATGGTGAGTATTTTCGGACTCTATTTATGGTTGCACTGGCCAAGTGTAGGTTATAAATTGGGTTGTTTTGGTTAAAACTTCTTTAGACTGAGTCACTTTTGAAACTTGCAAAATAATTGATTTAAACATTCTCACACATCAGTTAAATTCTTTATTTAAGGTGTTTTAACTGCATAGTTCAGTGGATGAGATGTAAACCATCATTCAATGGGTTTTATAGTTCGTTGTATAGAAACTTACCAGCTTAAATTCTTTGCTTTGGTGGTGGTAGGGACCAGAGGTTGCGATGTCTACAACACAAATATAGCTATTTGTTGTCCATAGCAATCACTGCTCTGCTATAAATGGATTAAGAAAAGAAAATAGGACAAAATATCATCTCAGAACCATTGTAAAACATTATCTTGGGCAGCTTGCCACGCATCTGTAATAGTGAAATGCATTTCAGGTAATAGTTTTCTGTGAGGTAGCTTTTAGAGGCATTAACTGCTCTGAATGTCAATTCTGACTTGTTTCCCTAGAACTGAGTGTTCTACATCAAAGCAGTCTGAATGAATTTGTTTACATCTTAGCAATTGAATTACACACAACATTCTGAAAAATTTGTGAAATTCCCAGTTTGATAAACTTTTGTGTTGTCTATGGAATAATATGTTTGGTTTATTTATACATTGGTTTATTTATATATAGTGGGGGTTTTTGCAGCCACTTGAGGCTGCTTTACATCATCCTTAACACCATACATTAAAATCCTTTCAAGTCACTATAAATATACAGCACTTTGTGGGTTGTTACTTTAATTTAGACTTGAGTGGATACACTGAAAAAGCTTTCTTTACATAAACAATGACAAGTGTTTTACTTCTCTTCACAGAACCACACATTTATTAAGCGCTCAGAAGTGGAAGAGGTGGACTTTGCAGGCTGGTTGTGTAGAACTATGGGTCTCAACCAACCCAGCACACCCACCCGGACAACTGAATAAATGAATGAGGAAAAACTGTATCGATTTCTCCCTAAACCACACATACACACACACTCGCACTCAATCTATTTCTATCTATTCCTTTTTTCTTGTTTGTCACCATCAATCTTGCCACGTTTTTGCACACTTCTCATTTACAGAGCGATCTGTATATGCACCATCACCCTGGATACATGTGGTGCTGAGGTGAGAGATGACTGAGCAGTTTTGTAATGTATCCTGCTCATGCAAAAATGTACACAAGAACTGTCACGAGTATATTTTCACAATCATGTTATATGCATGCAGACATACACCAACACACACAAAGACTGTTTAAGGCCTCTCAGGTGAATCTTGTTTGAAATAATGAATTATATAGATATATACCTATATCTGGCCCTTTATCAAATGTTAGTTAATATATATACAGTATAAGGACAAAATGTGCACCTTGGTCACTGTTGTATCAGAGAGTCGTGATGATTTGAGTCATTCTTTAGTCATTTTTGTCATTGACATGAACCCAAAACGATTGTATGTGGCATTCAGCCTTTATCTCAATAAAAAAAATCTCTTGTGATTGTAGGTTTTCATTGTACCTTTCTACTGTGATTTTCCTTTGTGATATGAAGACAAAGCAATCAAGGGCAACTGTCAATATATTTATTAGTCTTCTGTACAGACAGGTTAGCCTTTCATCTGGCATTTTTGCAACATTTTGCATTTTTATTGGCTCCTCTTATAACATTGAGAGGGGTTTTCAAGATAAGTAAAAATTGGTTGACTAATGGAACACACCTTTTAAGAGCCCCAAAAGGTAACTGGATGTGAAGAAAATTGCAAAGCTGGCATGTTGGCTTGTGATATTGCAGTCAGTTTTAAATTATGTAAGCAGACAACAGTTCCCAGCTAAATCTAAGCATTAGATTGTTTCATTATTCATTTGCAACAGCAGTATGAGTAGCTTTTCTTAAATGTTGTGCCCTTACATAAAAGTGCATTTATTTAAAGTACTAGACTTTCAGGATGCTGAACATCGAATTGTCAGGCTGTTTGAATAGTAGTTTGACCTCAAAATAACTTAGATCAACCCTTGGTTGTACTGGATAGGCAGCTGATGACTGAACAGTTAGAAGGTGCCTGGCCTCTTACCTACACTCATTTTCCTATTTTATTAGAAACACCATATTAGTGAGCTTTACACCATTTGTACAGTTTTGCAATTACTGTAACCCGTCTTTCTGTACAGCCCATCAGATTGCATCCCACTGTCTTTCGATGGGAAGGGACCAGTGCTGATCAGGTACTGTTTGGGTGGCGGACTGTTCTCAGCACAGCAATGACACTGGTTTGAGTGTGTCTGAAACAGAGGTTGGGTTGACGTGTCCACCAATCAAAAATATCTAGCCAACAGTGTTCCTGTGATGAGAAACTGACCACTGATGTAGAACTAGAAGATGAATAACAAACTTTGCTATAGTCAAATTGTGGACCAGTAAAATAGGATTTAAATGACGTGGCCATAAAACCTCCAGCAATGCTGCTGTGATGGCTAAAATCTGGGTAGCTCAGTGTGCACTACTAGGCCACTACAGTCTGTATTTGCAAACCTTTAAAATACACCTAAATGATAAAAAGCATGCCTGATAAAATGACCAATGAATGTAGGTGCAGTTTTTGTCATTTAAAATAATTGCATTTAAATGTACTATCAGTATGTATTATGGTTTTCTGGAAAACAAATGACCATTACTTCTATTTCTACCTTATAGTATTATACCCATAAACACCTTACATCTTATACCCATAAACGTATTGTGGGTTTTGTATGACATGAACTTGTATAGATACTCCTACAGTAATGCATGCATTTATGTTTGTCGGATAAAATCATACTAATAAACACAGGTTTGAGTTCATTCTTATTGATTGTGTCCTGATACACCACAGATGTTTCATAAACAGTGATGACCTGTGGTTTTATTTGTTAAACCTGGAGTTGTCTCACTGGATGAAAATATTGATGTGTCATTGCTTTGAGTTTGTGTCAAGTCGTCTGGTCAAATCCTTTTATCCTTTTATCTATTCTGAGTATGTAGAATCCGAGTAAAATAATTTGATAAGGGTTTTCTCTTTTATTTTGTTAAAGATGGCTCACCAGAACTCACCTCTCCCTGTTGAAAAATTGCAGTTTCTCATTTCAACCAGCAGGGGGCAAAGGCTACATCATTGTGGTCACAGACTGGCGGAATGATTCATTCTTATGCTATTTTGAGGGTTTGCTATACTCACAGACCCGTGGTGGCCATGTTTATACCCCAGTCAAATGAGCGTGTGATCCTGTGTTCGGTTTAAGCCGAAAACCATGTCAGACTGTGGTTAAACTGGGGTTGGTGCTGGCATTCAGAGTTGCAGTCCAGGAATAATCTTTGTGATTTACATTAACATAAACAAGGGAGGATTCTGATCCTAGATTAGTAATCCTACTCTAAATCGCTTTGTGCATACCACAGTTATTCTCTATCAGTGGGCCACACTCTGTAATCTGATTGTTGAGTCGTAGAGTGCATGATCACAGCTTCCATTTGTTAATTTGAGAATGTGTTTCTTCAAACATTAACTTGTACATAATAAAAAAAAAAACATGATTTCCCGTAAATTTAAATCATTTTATTTTCCCTTTATTGACTGAGAACGTTTTTGTCTTCCTTTTCTTCTCAATACTACTGTTGCTACATTTAAAAGTGAAGATGCCACAGAAGGCCAACTTTTGGTTCTCAGAGCCTTTCAATGGATGCTTCTTTAAAGAAAGAACTTTGTAAACAAGATGCGTGAGTGTGAAGAACCCTTTAGATGCAAAGCACCTCATGGACATGGATAAGAACCTCTATCAAGCTAAAGATTCTCCAGAAGGGGGCGCTGTTACGTTTTTGGCGCTTTATAAAAGTCGTGTTTCTCATCAATGACACTGTGTGGCCTTGATCATGTTTAAACAACTTCCCCATGATAGCTGTGTTCCAAAAGATCACCGAAAGATTAATCTTCAGTAGCATTGTACTACAAAGGCCCTTTACTTGTGTTGCATACTGCAAAATGGAATGGTCTTCAAAAGTCACTGTCATCCCGAGAACTAAGACTGAAAGCAGATTTATTTCACACCTTTCATTCAATTTACAGCCCATAATGAAAGAAACGCCATAGTGTGTATTTCACAGTACATTTTACTGGTGTTTTTATACATACAATTGCACCAACCAGTCCTTCTTTTGAACTTTCCTTAAGTATCGTATGCACAAAGGTTAAAGGGCAACAGAAGAGTGTGAAGATTTGTTGGCATCCTAGAAAATTACCACCAGATTGTAGGTTGCAGTTCGTGGTTGTATTCGAAGAATCCTTCTGATTAGAGCAGCCTTCAAGGACAGAGTGGTAAATGTAGCCTGCTTGGACTGAAGCAAAGCTAAAAGTTCCAATTGATCCAGCCATGCTTCCAAAAAGCCAATTCAGCCAATGAGAAACTGGACCACACTCCTTTTAGCCCACAAAACATCACATTTCCAGTTTATAAAAGGCTACCAAGCTGCACTTTTTTGTAGCTGATTAAAACTAAGCAGGTTAGAAATTTTCTAACATTAGGTAACATTAACTTGACTACGTGACGAAAAAACAATACTCGACCTTTCACACACATCCAAAATGCAAATCTTTTTAAATTAACACAATGTATTTTTGTTGTTTTTTTAGTTGTGTGCTGCAGTTTCTCATTAGGCTGACTGGGATTGTTGCCAATGTTCTGTGTTTTCTGATTGTCAGCAGCAGTCTTAATTACCCCCCATCCCCCCACCCCCCCACCCCCACCCAAACACACACACACACACATACACTGAAAAAAAATGCTATAGTCTGGGGCCATCATATGTCCTGTTTATAAAAAGCTTGCCCAATTCAATTTGTCCACATAGCAGTGGTTGTAATAATGCAGCACGGCTGGATTTTGGGAGGGGATGCTGGGGATTTGCCCAGCGGCGTATTTCTCTGAGACAAACAGGACGAGGTCGCTTTAAGCCCTCTCTCCCCTCCACTGCGGCAGCAAAGTCTGCAGTCATTAATATGCAAAAATGCAAATGAGTGAGTAATTAAGAGCAGGAGTTCTACAGAAGCTCTTTGGTTGCTAATGAATTCTAATCTGCAAGAAAGGGGGATGGGTTGATGAAAAAAGAATGAGGGAAAAGAGAGCATGGCGATGGCATCTCTCTCTCTCTTTCTCTCTCCCTCAGTCTCCAAAGAAAGATGGACCATCCGTCACTGAGGGTGCTGATAAATAGTTGATTTGTCCTCTACACTAGGACAGGGGAAGAATATGGTCAAGCTAATGTGCTACGCCATATAGGCCACACTGAATAATGCAAAGTAGAGCATAATCCACAAAACATGACATTGCTTTCAATGATGGAGCAACTACAAACGAAAGGAATGCTTCACCCTTTTTTCAACCTTTTCTCTATTATAATTATAATATAATGGCATAAGGGAGGTCAATGGACTACTCCACCAACTGCGCATTAGAAATGAATCGCCGAGGTCCCATCCATGGAAGAATAAAGGATGTAGATTTACTGCTTAAATTTGATTCATACTTCATGTACGCATCCTGCAAAACTCACATAAAGGTTTATTCATACAATATGGCAACTTCCCATTTACTTCCATTATGAGTGGCTGTCCGGTCAGCAGGTTTTGTTCTGCGTGGACATAACTGTCCACAGTAATTGACCATATGCTACAGACGTGACAGATAGGGATTACACTGGAAAATGCATATGTATTCCTTTAAGGTTATTCGGGGGTGTGCAGAGGGTGTGGCTGAGAAAAATAAATATTTTCCCATAGGCTCTGATGTGTGTCTGTGTTCTCTGGCAGGAGTTGGCAGAAGGGAGCTTGTTGCTGTGAGTTGCCGTCTGACCCCCATTGAGAATGAAAGCGAGAGAATGGGGTTAGATGTCTTGGCAAGACTCAAACAATGGCAGCATATGTGTTGCAAAGCCCAAATGATGTCATATTGTCATTTTGGCACGCATTGACTTTTCAGTCACACACACACAAGGCTGTTATTGTTGTTCAGTGCTCCCATGATACACCCCCCCCCCCCACACACACACACACACATACACACCCATGTTCTTCTGAGCGTAAATCTCACAACATGCATCTGTGTGCTGCAGTTTTAACATTAAGAGTATAGTTTCATGTTCATATACACTACATTCATTCATTAAAACAAGCTGAACTGCACTGAAACCTGAGATGTTAGCCTATTAGCCTGTGTCCTAAGCTCTTTAAGGAATCAGGTGTTGCTAATGGGACAGAACTACTACTTTCCTCACAAATGTACTTGAGCATAAAATATCATTTGAAAACCTTAAAGACCCCAAATCCTGCATTTTCTTGCACTTCTTTCTGTCTCTTATGATGTTTTTATGTTATTCTTCCCTAAATTTGCCAGTTAATACTTACATGGCCATTTTCCAACTACTCTTTTTATACTATCCCTTAAAGATGCTGTTTTGCCTTGCTTTTGCTGTGCCTTTAAGACTGGTACAGTACTGTTCAAATATCGTAGGCACCTATACAAATTGTTTAAAGCCATTTTTCTCAGCGTGTAATAATGTGTCTTTCTGCTTGCAAAGTTAACATTAGAATAAATGAAAACAAACAAGAAAGTAGTAAAACATATCAAGATTTCCTTCGTTTGTAAAAAAGTAGTTGAAATTTTGTGAGCTGGTGAGGAGAACACAGGTTCGGTTCCAGATTTCTCCTCAGTTCTTCCAGCCGTTGTTTGGATTTATGAAATTCCATCAGCAGCTCCTGATTTAATTTAATGAAGGACTTACTGAGTCAAACCAGGTTTCTGATGGGAACTACAAGTAATATTGGGCTTCTACAAGGAACACATTGATATACTGTACATAAAATCACCATTTACTGTATAATGTTATTTGTATTTATTCTTTATAGTTTTATTTAGTATTTTTAGTCATATTAATGTGAAAAAACACTCACTGCTCATCTAAACATCTAAATGTTTTTCAATTTTATTTACACAGATGCTTACGACTTTTGCACAGTACTGTACATGTAAACAATCTCTATTTTGATTGGCCTTTTATTGATCCTTTATTGAAGTAGCAGTCTGGACTAAAACATTTAATATAACTTTGATGTGAATAAACAGAGCTGAACCACTGAATAGGTGGATAACTGTTGATAAATGTGCTGGTTACAATTAGTTCAGAACAGGCCTTGCAGCTCAGCTTCCACATATGGACTGTATGTACTGGTAAGCGAATGGTGCAATGCAGAATCTGTAATGTTTGCATGCTACATCATGTTACTGAGTACATGGAACTAGTTTCTACTGACCTCTAGGTGAGAGATCAGCTATTGCATGGTTTGCCTGCAAAATCAACAGTCCTAACATTGATGGCACTACTACATGACTCAATTAAGTAGTGTGAGAGTTTGCAGTGCAAATCTTCACAAACCTTAGTAGATTTGTATGTTGCTTGGTATTTTCTAATGCAACCCTTTTGCTTCTGCTAAAGTGTGCTACTGAATGCTAATATGTCTTGTGTCTACTGAAGTATATTTGGGAGGAAAGGAATCTTCATCAGCTCTACTCTAGTATTTCACATTTAGCTCTTCCTTAAGGGGATTTTGATTCTGCTCTGCTGGCTCAGGGCTGCTTTGCTGTTGCTCAGGCGTCTCTCTGCGGAGCTTCAGCATTTTATTTGATAGGATCCCATGGAGATGCAGATCCATGTTGCATGTACTGTGAGTTTTTTGACCTGGTACCGTTATTTATTTATTTACTTATTTTTTAATAACTTTAGTTTTTTCTATTATTTTTTCCTTCTATTAATAGGTTCCTATTCTCACCAGTACTAGTTGGTTAACGTTAGTGTTTTACATTCTGTGTTAATTAAAACTATGACTGTTTCACCTTGTCTTTCTTTAATCCTTGCTTACTTAATCTGGAGTGTGTTGAAACCTCTCTGCATCACACACACATACACACTTCCTTTCTTTACCTGCACCGCTGCAACCACAGCACAGCACAGTAGCTCGGTGCTCGCCTGCAAAGGTGTGTGTGTTTGTGTGTATGAATAAGTGTGTGTGTATTTAACAGGAAGTGTGTGCTGTGCGTACTGTAGCAGGAGCGTGGGCGTTCAGACAGGGTCTCCCCAAAAACACACCATAACAGGTATCCCAGAGCAAAACACATCAGTGGATGGTGACCACTGCTTGTTTAAAGAAAATAATGTTTAACCAATGGTGTTAATCAGATAGCCAGGGCTGTTAAACTGAGAATATTTCATTATGGCTTCACCCACAGGCCTACTAAATGGATCACATTCAACAATGTTGCATTATTTAGTTCAGTTGTATTTTGTTTTGTTTTGACTTGAAGTGGGTCTGGAACACTGGCCAATACTGTGCTCACTTAATCTGGTGATGTGCACAAAAGCAGACTTAAAATGGTCTGGGATTGCACGAGCAGTGTTCCAATGTTAAGAAATGATAAGAACAGTTCAGTTATGTTTTTGATGAATGAATTTTCGGCCTTCAAATATAATCATATTATTAATTGTGAAAGTTATTAGCATGTTAGTGTATTTCTAGCATAATCAATAGTGACTGCCCTAAATTATACTCAGATGAGCAATAAGTAGGGCTTAGTGCGGTAATATTGTGCC
Organism: Brycinus macrolepidotus; assembly: GCA_037974445.1. Lineage (NCBI taxonomy): Eukaryota > Metazoa > Chordata > Actinopteri > Characiformes > Alestidae > Brycinus > Brycinus macrolepidotus. The sequence continues at coordinate 31,878,768 of JBBPCZ010000042.1, forward strand.
CCTGAACTACATTCATGTGGTTTATTGACCCCCCCAAAAGAGGGACAGTGCAATGTGAACTGATGAGTTAGCAAATGGCTTGCAAGTCTCAAAGGAAATGGTGCATGTGTGAGAGCAAGGGGAGAAAAACTTTGAAGCTGAGCATGCGGTGGGTTCTTGTGTACAGGTCTGTGTGTGTGTGAGTGTGTTTGTTTTCATATGTTTTCAAGACAAAAATGTCTTGACTTTTTAGACAAATTAGCAAAAGCCCTTTTTTAAGAGAAAAATTAACGGACAAACCCATTTTTTTTGGGTTAAGTTTAATGTTTAGAATTAAAATTCTAATTATGTACTTATGTACTTACTTGATATGTTGGAGGCAGTAAAAATGGACAAGTGTAAGGATCTGAGTGACTTTGACAAGGATCAAATTGTAATGACTAGACATCTAGGTCAAAGCATTTTCAAAGCGGCAGGTCTTGTGGGGTGTTCCTGGTATACAGTGGTTTAGTGCCTACCAAAAGTGGTCAAAAGAAGGTCAACCAGTGAACTAACAGCGGTGTCATGGGTGCCCAAGGCTCACTAAAGGGAAACGAAGACCTGTCCAGTCCGATCACACAGAAGAGCTACTGTAGCACAAATTGCCTAAAAAGTTGATGCTGGCTGTGATATAAAGGAGTCAGAACACACAGTGCACCACAGAGTGGTGTGTAAGGGGCTGCATAGCCACAGATCAGTCGGAGTACTTATGCTGACACCTGTCCACTACCAAAAGTACCTACAGTGGGTACATGAGCATCAGAACTGGACCGTGTATATCAGAAGACGGGGGTCTGGTCTGATGAATCACATTATTTTACAGCCTTGGCTACATGTGCTGACAAGGTATAAAAACAAACACGAATGTAGATATGTGTCCCCTCCTCATCTGTACGGCTTTTTATGAGAATTGTAAACCACTAGGCCACAGCTCGTCTGCGTGTCTCGTCACAAGGTGTTATTTGCTAGAACAGGTGCACAACAATCTCACAACATGCAGTGCACTCCACTCAACCACATGTAAACCACCTTACTGATGGTGTCTCACAACAACTGCCCGGTAATGCCCCATGAACTTCAACACTGTAAACCACTTAATGTGAAATGTAATGCACTAATATAATTATAATATTTTAAATATTTATTTAATATTTTAACCAGATGCATTCATTTATATGTATATTATATGTTTTACAGATTATAAGCTATTGTGACATGTTTACAAGTTATTATAAGCTTCCTGGCTGTGACATTATAATGTCATTAGTTAAACCATGAGATAAATTTAAGAGGTCTCATGAAACCGTTAAGGACATTTGCTTGAAATGAATGGTCATGAATGGCCAAGATGAATGGGCATTGTGCCCAGTTTGATAATGATTAATTGAAAAACAATTATGCAAATGTTTCAAAACTCTTTGATTAAAAAATGTATCTTTTACTTTCTGTAAGTATGTTGGTTGTTAGAACACTTTCAATATTTAATGTCAGTTGTCTGTCGAGGACCAGTGTTATATACTTAACAGAATATTCAACTAAATAAAAAAAAAAGCATGCAGTACTGTTTCAGTAGAGTTAAACTAGATGTGTTCCTTCTCTATAGAACTGCTTGTGTGTGTGTGTGTGTGTGTGTGTGTGTGTGTGTGTGTGTGTGTGTGTAGTGATTGGTGAACATTCATGCCAGAAAATGCTTCACTCTTGGAACACAACCCTCTGTTTCCTCCAAAGACTCTGCTGTTTGGCTATTTATGGGTACTTGTGACCTGCTTTTGTTTATTGACTACATAAGTACAAGGAGACATGGAAACATGATTTCAGAAATGCAATCTTGTTAAGTCATGGTACTATGATTGCATACTCCGAGGCATACGGCCTAATAAAGATTAATCTGCCCAAATTTTATGCACACCAAAGCAGAATTTTCTTTGAACCCTTTAACTTTCACCTCAAATCCTTTCTATTGTTACAAATATTGTGAGACATTCAGCTTAATGAGAAGTTGAGTAGCACGCAGCTGTGGATATTTAGGGTGCATTATTAACTTTATCTTTTTCACATGCAAAAGAAGGGTCACACTGTTAGGACAGACTGGGTGTGGTTTGTCGTGTAGCCTAATCAAGCTAAAGTTAGCACACTCAAGCTAAAGTTAGCACATTCATTGTTGTTTCCCACCTGCCAAACTGTGATTAGCTACATAGCTACATTTCATGATGGCCACTCCTTGTTATGGAACTAATCTAAACCCCAACCTAAATTCATTAGGTCCAACTGGATTTTTGCTACTGTAAATTGCTAACAGTAGCTTGTCCATCCTTGCTTAAAAAGATCACATTTATGAGCATGGATTGGGCCATTCCTTCAACCATTTGAGTGCTAGACTTCCCCTGAGCGATACTCAGACACAGATGCTATGAACTATCCAAGAACTCCAAACTAGGGGGTTAATGTTTGGTGCCCCTGAGAGGCCTTGTTCATTTTACATTGTGTGTTATTTGCCCTCATCTATTGTAATGTGCAGCCTGCCTTGTCTCTCGTGTGCTCTGGCCGGGTGGTGGTGGTTACCATGGTTTCAGTGGTCCTGGCGGATGCTTTCAGTTAGCTAATCCAGCCTGAACCTCTCCAACCCCTGCGCTGAATGCACTTCATGTCAGACACAGCTGCTCCTTCTTTCAGTTCCAAGCATTCATGAGGCAGCCAGAGACTACAGCACTCCACTAAGGACCAAGGGCTCGGGGCTTCACTAGCTCAGTAGAGTAAGCTCCATCAGACGCGTTTGCATGACTGAATCCTCTAACCTCAGAACATCCAGTTATGCTCAACTAGGGTTTCTTGGCAATCAGTAGATTCATTTACTGTGATATTCGTTTAGTATGTATCGTTATGAATCAGGGATTTGGAAAGTAGAAAGGTTTCCCTTTCTGAAGAGAAAATTGGCTGGCATGCAAGTTTTTTTTTTTTTTTTAAGCTCTTGTGGAAAATAATCCTGTACTTAGGAACATCACAAATCATTAAACCTTCAGAGGGCTATCATTATAACCTATGCAAAAATCCATGCTAGGGCCTACTGCAGGTGTTCCATGTTAGCTTGTGATGCCTAATGGGTCTCAAGAAAAAGAACAACTAACTAACAGTCACGTTAGTTAAAACTTTTAAAACACATGCAAGCAATCCTATTCAGTTTGGGTCTAAATGGTTTGGGTCCTATTGTCATCCCACATTCCTTGAATGGCTAACTATTCCCCTTCCCCAAAGTCCACTACCCTGTTGTCATCTAGAGTTCTACTCATTCCTAACCCCCCATGTCTTTCTGAGTCATAATCCAAGCAGGCATGCTTGACTTTCTGGTTCTCGTCGTCTCTCCGTTTAAAAATTGCTTCCTGTTGAAAGATAATTATATCTATACAGAATCAGAAACAGAATCAGACTGCACAGACACACAGAAACGCAGAGACAGAAACAATATAAAAATATAAAGTCAAAATAAATCCAGTAAAAACTCTGCAGAAAAACTCAATTTGAAATATACCATGCCATATACACATATATTGGGTATAAATACTATAGATAGGTAACGCACAGTTAAGTGAATTACTAATAACACAAAAAATGGTTAGGAATATGTTATTACACATAATAGATATGTAGTGTACTTCACATGGTAAGACTATTGCACAGTTGAATAGTTCACAGCTTGTAGCTTTGTACAATCTGTAGAACATCAGAAATGGTGTAAACTCCTTGTCAATCTTAAACCAACTGTAGGTGTATTTTAAATATGTCAGGGTTGTTTTCATTCTCTCACTTTCTCATTTTCAAAGGAATCGTTTGGCTCGACAAACAAATTCAGGCCAGTACCTGAGGCTAGGTGATATTTCACATTTGAGTCATCAGGGTATATCCCATTTCTCTCGCTCATGTACCCCTAAAACCACACTGGCCTCAATCAACACAGTTACGGGCTTACAAGTTCACACGGGCTTCTGTTTACACTGCCAAACACCAAATGTTCATGCTTCCTCCTCTTTTTTTTAGAGCTCACACACAATCCATTTACGCCTCTGGGAGCGAAAAGCCATTTGCCCCACTCTTCTCCTGGTTAGGTAGCAACTTGTTTAATCTTAAATTAGCAAAGGTGATTTGTCCTCGTGTCTGTAAGTGTTTAACACCAAGTAGGCCTAGTTAGGATCACTTCAAGTACAAAGGGGAGAGTAAGAAAAGGCTCTGTGGCTTTTAGTCTAGTGCCTGACAAGCAAAAGCAAGCTACAGATCAACACAGGATTGGGTTTATTAGCTCTGCAGTAAGATTTTGTCGGTGCTCACCTTAGCAATTAAAGCTATTAGTCAGGGATTTTAAGGTGATCATCTTGTTCTACCACCACCAGAGATGCACGAATGCACACAAGCCACTCTGTATAAAATATTATAAATGGTTGAAGGCTTTTCGGTTCATTGGACCAGTTTTGTGAAACTCCAAACTGTCCCTGTTCCTTCCACAAAGATCACTACTCAAAGCTGACAAAAAAAACAGAACAGAGATCCAGTATAATATGCAAAATCTTTCTGTTATGTCTTTCTTTCTGTGTATAGCAACAATTATACACACACACACACGTGTGAATATATATATATATATATATATATATGTGTGTGTGTATATATATATATATATACACAGATGTATTTTGACGACATAAGCCTGTACAATTGGTGGTGACGCACACTCCTCCCTCCGCCCTAAGTCTTAATCTTACAAAAAAATCCTGCTTAATTATATGCTCCAAAGAATTTAAACGTTACGTGGTATGTTAAACAAATAAATAAACAGTTTTCCACGTCTTCCTGTTGCCTTTCTTTCTAAACCAGGGTAGGGCGTGCAAGGAAAAGAGGGTTTGCCTTCGACTTCCTCGTGACTGTGATTGGTTCTTACATGCGTCAATCAAACGTTGCGAGGGTTTCTATTGGCCAGTGGCGATGGTGTATCGCTCTATCTCCCTGTATTTCAAGTCCACTCGCTCTTTACTTTCTGTTGTGTCACTCCGCGGGCTGGCATAGTGCTTGGCAGTTTACTAGAACCGCCAGCGGCTGTCGAGTTAAAGTTGCGGCTACGACTGATTTTTAGGCGGGTGCTGGTTGAAAAGTACCGTGATCTTAAGTCATAGCAAGGTGACGACGTGAAACGCCGTGTTCTTTGCTTTGGGCGTTTGAAATCGGACACCGCTGTAACGTCCTCGTTTTTTCCGCGGAGTGATACAGTGCTGGGGATGACAATGTGGAGGTGGCTAAAATGTCTGCTCGGAAGATGAAACGGTCACTGTAGTAGCAACCGTAAGAAAAAAGCTAAGGCTGCTACTTGGCACTGTTTAATTTTTCCTCAATTATAAGGTTGCGTTGTGTTATAAAGGAGCTCACTAGACTTTTCAGGGACACGGAAGGACCCGGGACTCAAGCACTTCGTGATCTGTGGGAGCTAAAAGACGAAGGGGGGATTTTGTCCCCCAACTTTGTTTTTCTCTCTCTCTCCTGAAAACACTCCTGTTGGATGCCGAGTACTCGAACGGACGAAAGGTAA
>JBBPCZ010000042.1:31884860-31903081 GCA_037974445.1 Brycinus macrolepidotus
CCGATCTTAAACTTTTTCCTCTCATGGGCTATAACTTGTGTCGTTCTCTTTTCACATAGACTAGCTGGTAAACTTTTGCAAAACAACAATAAACTGCAGTGGGTTTCGCTTAGCTAAGTAGCATAGCAACTTTTCAAGTTTTTTCTTTTTTTCGTCTAAGTGTGTCTGGTTATAAGCTCCACTTGTGTGCATGGCCGTAGGAAACGACTTCTTTGTTCATTTCAAGCTGCCGTGACAAGTGTGACAAGGTACTTTTTTGAGCTCTTTGTCAAAATGTTTACTGAGTATCATTTTAGAGCAGTTTAAATCACTTTGTAGCACATCTGAAATGCAACAATAACAAACTTGCTACACTGTTAGGCGTGTGTGTTTTGCATTCACATGTGTGGAAAGTTAAGTTCATGTCTCTGTGTGGAAAAAAAACACGCAGAGTTTTTTTATGTTTATTCCACTTTTCACAGCAAGCAACTTTTTTTTCTCTTTTAAAGATCTTTTGCCGGCCGTTCTGATACTGACCATAGCCGTTTTAATGCGTTTCTCTCTCTCTCACACACACATGCTCTTTGTTGTTCAGTGTTAGGAGCCACTGATGATGCTTTAGGCTGCTTGTAAACTTTTCGAGGCCTGACTCCTTTTTTTTTCTTTGTGTTGTGGAGCAGAGTAGAGGCCCACTCAGCTCACTTTTTTACACCACCACCCTGATAGTCCAAATGAACAGTTTCCTCACGTGCTCCCTTCCCAGTTAAACACTCTGTGTCTTATCTTTTTTTTGTCGTCGATTTGCCTGTGATGGGACGAATAGATAATGAGTTTCTTTCAGAACAGTCGATAAGTATTTATTTGTGTCGATCGACAGGCTGGAGAGTAGAGAGAGAAGGGGATGGGGGGTAATAGACCCGCAATAAGGAGTGAAGCGTATCTGTGTGGGGGGCTGTTCATGAGCACTTGAGGTTGGTTTCTAAAAGGATGAACAAATACAATAACTTTTTTTTTAGCTGTTTCTCTGTCCCACTCTGTCGTGTGCTCCATGTGCCCCCCTCCATCCCCTTCATCCCCCTTCATCCTCCATCTTCTTGGCGTTGTAACGATACTCCAGTTTAATGATGTGATATTAATTATGGTCTTTGCATCAGGACACAATGTTCCTTCGGTACAGAGGTAATAAAATCAGACTCAGAAAACTATTGATCCTGGAGGAAATGGTTTATGTTATGACTGCAAAGACACTCAGAGACACAGACAAGAACAATATAAAATCTGAATATAAAGTCTAAGTAAATCTAATACAGAATCTGCAGAAAAAAACTCAATATGAAGTACACTATGCTATATACACAAATGCTGGGGTATAAATAGTATAGATAAGTAATTTACAGTTAAAAATTACTAAAAACAAGCAGTGGTAGTGGAGATCAGTAAAAGTGACATAAGTAATCATGTTTCACCTGGTGAGACTATTGCACATATTAAGAATTTGTACATAATCAAATGATTTAGCACAGATATAGAAAACCTGACATGATATGACTATTGCACATAATAAGATATAATAAGATAAAGAGATTAATCTACCATAAAGAGATTACATCAGTTGGTGTTGGTCGGTTTTGCAATCAGTATTTTTTCAATATGTCACAGTAGTATTTATGGATTTTGAGACAGTTTAAACTGTCATACAGTTAGGTGTCAGGGCTTGGATAAATGAGTGACATCTAGGATGGATGTATTTCCTGTTATTAATCCAGCTTTAGACTAATTCTTTTGATCAAGTCACATTCCTGAAGCAAGACCGCAACCCCTTCTGAAAGCATAATTAACACAAATCGTTTTTAGGCAGATTGTTTTACATACACCCAAGTGTTTTTAATTGTTTACTCTCATGTATGGCATTTTAGGAATTCTATGTTTTTTTATGGAACAGTGGAAAATATAACGGAATGTGATTCGCAGCGCACATTGTCTCACAACTCCCGTTTTGGAAAATAAAGAACATTAATATGCATATTGTAACATCTCCTTCATCTTGGTGGAGGTTTCTTACATAAGTTTCTAAGCAGGATCTCTTGAGGAGCGTGAGGGACTATACACAGTGACACTGTCCTTATTTCTTATAGTGGGGTTTTTGAGGATTTCTCTGACCATAATCAGGCCTTTTACAGAGCTGTTATTTTTCTTCAATGCATGGTTTAATACTTGTAGCCCAAGAAAAAGAGCTGTAATAATACTGTAATAAACAAAAGGAATTGTGCAGCACTGTGTAATATTTCTGTAGCATTCCATAATTCATATAATGTTTGTGTAGTAGTTTGTAATGAATGTGTAGTATCTTGTATACTACTATACTTAATTTAGCGGAAGATTCTTATAGGGATCTTACCATTACTGTAGTTGTTTTTCCATAATGGAGAGTGGATTCAGATGGAGAGGTTTACACCCATCAGAAATCCAGAATCCTGGTCAGATATAGAAATGTTTCGGCTTTTATTTAAAGATTTTTTAAAAATACTTTCATGTTAAAGATCACAGAAACTGCTGTCGTACCAAAGACAAAGAAGCAAGTGTTCAGAGGCTTTATGAATCTGTCTGTGATATTTGCTTTTTCAAGCTGGTTCAGGGTTATAACAGCCCAACACATCACAGGTATGTATTTGGTTCAGTGTCTTTTTTTGTGACTTTTTGAGTTTCGTGGTTAACTGATGTCATTATTGAACTCAGTCTTGCTGGCAGAGCTCTGGGACCGGAAAAGTGTTTTGGCAGTTGTATATTGGTGACAGTGGCTATTTACCCAATGGTATTTGGGTACATCCAGATCCTCAAATGTTTCTTTAAACCATTTGTCTGAGGAGATGGACCTGGCCACCATTTCCTTTCTTTGGAACGATGATGTTGATGTGGTGACCTATAAGCTGTATGTTCTGTTAGATTGCACTGTGTTTTTAATCTGTCAGTTTAGCGAGGGATGATGGCTAAACCGTCTCTCTCAGTCAGTCAGGGAGCAGATTAACGTCTCTTGCTGTGTGCGTTCTCTGGCCTTCAGTGCTTAATGCTTTGGGTTTATTGTGTTGGAGAATGAAGAATGTTTTGCTCTATGGAGTTGGGCAGGACACTGGTACAGTGTCTGAAGTTAGTTTTGTAAAATTTGCATTGTCATGTTTTTATATTTATTAGACTTTGAATTAGCAGTTGGCTCTTAATGGGCTCTTACTCATAAGGCATTTGTATACGGAGGTTGAGCTGTAAAACATCATTATGGCCCATGACATATCAAATTTCCTTTGAATTTGTTGAAGCAAATGTTATTACGTTAACATAATTTGAATTAAGGACACTGAATATGCAATTTAATACATGCCCATATACGTATGCTTGTAATTCACTTTAATCCTGTAGACATAGGATAGAGATCCAAAGTTGTTGAGAAAGAGAACAACATCAGCATTCACGAACCTGTATATTTACTTATTCGTGCTGTTTCAGGGTCAGCACAGCTTATGTAGGTGTTTATCATCATTCTAGGTAGGAGTGTGTGTGTGGTTGGTTGTTATTAATTCCTCTGGACCGAAGAGTTACTGGTGGTGCCCCTGTCTGGTTAACCAAGAGTTATGTTCTATGATGTGGTGCATTGTGAGAAAGCCCAGTTTTAAAATTTCCCTGTGATGTGGAAGAGGAGCTCTCTCACTTCTCACCTGTATTACGCTTGTGCCTGACCGGTTTACAGTCAACTGCCTCTGCTAGATAGAAAACTCTGGGTATGTTTGCCAAATTCAGATTATATTAGGAAATATTCTGCTGTACATGCATGGTTTTCTAGGTCTTCTGTTGTCATCATAACGCAAGACTTTTTTCAACTTGACAGTTATGCAATGCCGTGGGACATTTAAACATGCTTGGAGAAGGCCATTAACTCTCCAGGATCTAATAGATACCCACAGTTAGCAAGTAAAGAAGAACAAGGTCCTAGTGATAGGATGCAGCCTTCCTAGCCAACATCTTTATCTTAAGTATATCTTGCACGTGGAATGATAATAAAAAATCAGAAGCCAAGATCACTCCTGTTCACCAGAATGCCTCCACTATGACCAGAATTTTCCCATGTTGGTACACTGACTGCCCACTAATATTCTGACCACTGAACAGGCCACGTTATCACATTACCTTTGTTTACACATTTAGGTGTGCTTATAATCTAGTGGTGGTTAGCAAATCCAGGCACAAACACCAACTGCAATATTTTCTTTCTGGCACAAGCCAAAGGGAAAAACTATAGGTGTGAAAAGGCAGTATAAAGCCAATGGTGACTGTATTGTTTACTGTAATCTTGTAATATATATATTTCTCTTTTAGACTGCAGAACATCATTTTTTTTCTCAGTTTTTTTCAGTTACATATGGACATATTTTTGTGTCTTTAAGGGAGTAAGGGCTTAGCGTGTTGCTTTTTACGAAGTGTGAAAATGTAAAGCGCCTTTAAACACTGATCAAAGATCAGTGCTTATAATCCTGTGTACAGCAGTGTTAGAATGCTGGATGTATATTTGTCCAAATTGAGTGTAGCCTATTATAAAGGTTAGCTCCCTTTATTATAACTTGCTGGTCTATATTTCCTTCCACAGGGTAGTCAAGCCTGTGAGTCTCTGTTTGTGTACTGAGGAACAATGAGTGATACCAGCATTAGAATGACCACCGCAGGAACAGACAAGGAGCTCAATGATCTCCTGGACTTCAGTGCGGTAAGTGCAGATTTCTGCCATATGGTTTGGGTTAGGAAGTACAGCTGTCAGTTCACTGGAACTCAAATGCAGCATTATAGCATGCAGCCATAACCACTGGCTGTAGTTTGGGACCGGTGCTTTAATATGTTATCATTATTGGGATGAGTTGCGTCACCATATGTCTTCCTGTGTATATTTTGGGTGTACTTTTAGTGTACCATAAAAAGATGTACATAGATAAAGTATGTAAATCATTTATTTAGATTTTTGCAAAATCACTATACTCCATACTATTTTCCATAGCCTTTTTTAACTGTGAAAGGTCTTCTGATGTGGTTTGTCTGTACCAAATTCTGAAAAAAACTATTGTAATAAAATATTATAATTTGTATCATTTTTTTCAAGTATTGTGGTGCTATTAGCAGTGGACAATATGACATTTTATCATTATTATGATGCATTTGTTATGTTAGTACATAGTATGTTTTTTTTGGTATTTTCGGTGCTTGAACGTCACTGACCAACTGAATTTTTCGTTACAAAGAGTGCATAATTAACCCTGTTAAATTTGATTTAGTGCAGCACAGGTATGTGATAAGTTTGAATAAAGATTTCACCAAGACATTTTATGTGCCACAATATTGTAATACATATCGTGTATCATGAAAGTTTGTCTTTGACTTTTTATTCAGTTTTTTCATATTGCACTCCCCTGGGTGTTATATTCTTGCCCTGTCACCCACCCTTAGCCAGAATGTAATTTCCTGATGCTGTATCCCTGCCTTTCTCACCGGTGTCTTTGTCCAGCATGCTAATTTACACACATAATTTCCTGTGGTGGTTTTGCTTTGAAAATTGCTGTTGCAGTGTAAACCTGTGTTTATGGTGATTTAACGCAGTTTTCTTCTCCCTCTCTTTCTCACTCTCTCCTGTAGATGTTTCCTCTTCCAATGTCGAATGGAAAAAACAGATCTGCTACGCTAGCCAGCACACCATTCGGAGGCTCAGGTACGGCACAGCATTCCAGTCTGTTTCTGTGTCATAGTTAAGAGTGAGTTTTGATCATGTGGTAGTAATAATATAGTAATAATAAGTTTTGTTTAAGTAGAAAAGTCCATAAACAGAGCCTGACAACATGAAAAATAAGTGACCGATAACACTGATGGAGACCAGCAACATGGTACACATAAACAAAAGCAACATGATTCATGTAAACAAAACCAAGACGATAAAAATATGTGAAAGCATCAGTAACAGACAGTAACTGTATAGTAAAATAATGGTGGACACCAAACACATCATCTAAGAGATCTGACCTTAATAACGCACAATAAATTGGTGGATTTTGACTTTGCTTTCTGGCGAAGCTCTCCTCCTGTCCTACCCCCCCATCCCTTTCTTTTCTCTGATGGCTTCAGCTGTTCCTTTTCCATCACTCTTGTTTGAGAGCAGAGGTGTGTGGGTGATTACGGGAAACGACAGAACAGCCACCTCCCCCCATCCCCCACAAACAACAACAAGCATTAAAGCAAATGCAGAACCTAAACCTTTCTTTCTCACCCTTCATCATCCCTCCCCCTTTTAACTTTAGGTTTTTGCCTCTTTAAAACCCCTCCTTTTCTCCTGCGTCCTCTCCTGGGTGAATCTTAAATGTCTTTGTTAATTAATCTGTGATATTCAGGAGTAAGGAGCCTGTCTGTTCAGTAAGTAATCACCAGTAGTGCCCGATATAAACGAGCCGTACATTTGAGACAAGCCTCCCCCTTTCCTCTACAAAGAACACTGGCAGATATTAGCTTACAAGTCCCTGTTTGAAATAAGATAGCATAAAGAGATGTGTTCTCGTTGAAACTGTGCGCTTTCTGAAAGGTGACAGTTACTGTTATTGTACAGAGGGGCTACCTTCTCCATTGTGAAGCACATACATGTTTGCAGCAGTCATAGGCCACAGGACAAAAGCGTTTTTTTTTCTGGAATTGTAAAGAACAAGCTGATAGGAAGCACATGTGGTTAGCTGAATGGTTTCAGTATGAGCATTCTTCATGCTACCAGGGCTTTTACAGATGTTTTCACACAAATAGATAGATGATGTGGTGTTGGTTGTTGTTGATTAAATTACATATCTCAATATTTTCATGGTGATCATGGTATGAGATTTTTGTCTGTAGTAATAAAGGTAGTGCATACCATGCTGCTGCTCTTTGCTAACCTGATGCAGCTTGTTTAAATTAGATGTATATTTTGTTCTGTTTCTCCTAAAATTGCAACAAAACAAACTATATACAATTTTCTTAACCAGGCAAGCCATATTTACAAAATGGGAATGTCAGTTTTTTTTTTTATCCTCCTCTACCGGAATACCACTTTAGGCTATAAATTACCCAGCAGTAAGGTGGGTAACATAGAGACAGAGTGGACCTAATGCTGTGAAAGTGTTGTATTAAGTATTCAATTTAAAATCAGTCACTGAATGCTCCCAAGTATCACTTTTGACTTCAAAGGCAATGAAGGGTTACACCTCTAACTTGGCTGTAGTTGACAGTTGTAACATTGTGAAAGGCAGCTTTGCTGAGTGTGCATTTCTGTTTGGCCGTGCTGAAGCGTGTGAAGGTGCCTGCCCTCCTCAAGCTTTAGCACCCACAAAACCAGAGCCGCCTGTAAAGGTTTGCGTTGACCTTTTCCATCTGTGTCTGATATCGGGAACTTTCACTAAAAGTACAACCCCAGTCGACTTGTATAAGAAACAGGAACTGCAGAAAAATAGTTTAAAATACATTTTTTTTCTTGTTAATAAAGCTTTTCAAAAATGCCTCATATTTGATCTGTTTTCCAGTGAACTATTTTACGGTCTTGAAGTACAGTAAAGTATTTTTACATAATTTGTTATTGTTCAGGTAAGGCTGTTCTCCCTTATTACTCGATAAGCCATTAAAATAATCAATAAATGACTTGTTTAGAATTATGATTGACAGTGAGAGCCCTAAACAAAACACAGTCCTTTTTTATTGCTTTTTGTTAATGGCAGGTTGGTTTGTGACGTTTTCTCACTTTCTCTTATAGACCTTAGCGTCTGCAGCGCTTTGTTCTTTCCTGATGCTTAGCTTGCTTGCACTGTTCCACACCTCGCCACTGTCCTCTGGTGATAATGATTCAACTTGGCATGTTTAAAGTTACAGGACCGCGAGACTGCAGCCACACGCTGTCATTTAGCTCAGTCTCTGTGACATTAGCTGTGATGGCATGCGGCATAGAATGTTCGACACCTTCGTTAGCTTCCTGTGATAACTCATGGTGGTTGATCTTGATTCACTGAGGTGTTGCTGGCCAGTTTCATTTACTGAGTATGTGAAAGTGAGAATAACTGGGATATAAATATAACTGCAAAACTCTGCTGAAAGACACAGAGGATCACTGAGGTTTGCATAAGGCAGAACTTTCCATTCCTAAAGGTGGCAATAAGGAGAAATAAGCATCGTTCAGAGCGGATTTCTGATTTCAAGGGTATCTGCCAATCACTAAAGTAATTTCTATGAAAATTAAAAATTGAATTAAGTTAATAATACTTATTTTTGTTTTATTTAACATAAATGTAATTCTGAAGCGTATAAAATACAGCCTGTTTAGTGGAACCTGACTGATTAAAATGGGAATAAATTGACGCTTTAGTGCTGTGGGCATACAAACATCAGATAAAATAAAATGTAAAAACAAAAAAAATATATAAATATCTTGTAGTTGCCTATTAGTTGTGCAGGGCATATGAAACGAATGGAGACTTAATGAAGAACTTATTAATGTTCCTCTTTCTCTCTTCCTCTGATGTTCCCATCCTAGTTATTTGTGTATCTGTACAGGTTGTTGCATATACTGATCTGCAGAAGTGTTCAGTGCTAACATTGACAGATAGACTTCAGTGGTGTATTACTTGTGTCTGACTCTGTTCTACCTATTTGATTCATGCAGTTCTTTTTCGCTCTCAGTCATTCTAATCAGTGTAGTAGTGCATTGTTCATACACTATTGTGTCCATATGTTTGTTGATTTGAAATTGAAACCTTATCAGCCCATACCAAACCTATGTTCTTTAAAGATTAAACTTTAAATGAGCTCTTTGTAATTTTAGCATTTACATTGAAGCTGTAAATAGTACTATCCCACAAAAAGAAATACACAGCCAGCATCACCAAGCACAGGGTATTAACCTGTACTGTTTTAGGCTTGTTACAAGGTTAAATCAGATTCATTCTTTCTTTCCCTTCAATATCAGGTTTTCTGCTGCTCGCCGCATACCAGTACCCATCGTCCTATCTCTACTTGCCCACATGGCTCACTTTAAAACTTGGTGGACTTCTCACTTAAACCTGCTTGAGCTGAACCTTGTATCTCCATTTCAGTTATTTTAAACATAATTTGATGATAAAAGCTGTTGTTCACGTTATGTTAAATTTTCATGATGAACGGACTAATATAAATGTATTAGCTTGCTGTAAAAGTAATTCTTTTTCTTTCTGCTGAAAAGTTACTTTTTTGAAGGTGAAATGTTGCTTTAGCCATTGCCTAATGGTGTAACAGGTGGCTTAGAGCAGCAATAAAATGTCTTAAAAAGCTTTAAATTTTTTAGTGCTTTACAGGCACCTTGAAATTATTCTCCATCAATTCAGCTATTTGAATTGGAGTTAAGAGCTTTTATGGACAGAGAGTGTGATGTAAGATGTGGTGATGGAAGGAGGTATTTGCAGTCTAGCCACTTGTTTCTTGACCAGAGGATTGATATTATATTATTTATAGAGCTGTATATCTTATGGGTTAAAGGGTTTATCCTTTTGTGTTGGCTTTGTATATGTGTGTGTATGTCTGTGTGTCATGTTTTATGCTCATAGCTAATGACTCATAGCTGACTAGACCCATTCCAGCATTTTTGTCTGTAATTATAGCTCAGCTTTCTTTAACGGGGTTAGTGTGTACCCTCTTCCTCAGAAAGGGGTGTGTGCATGTGTCTGTCCTGACTCACTCTCTGAGCTGTTCCATGTGCTGAGACACACACACACATGTGGACACTAGCGCAATGAGGTTCACACATGCCTCCAGGGCAGAGAGCGGTATGGGGTGAAGGCTTCATGCCTGCCAGCTTGTGTCTCTATTGTCCTTAGCAGTCAGTGTGTATGTACAAACAGGTAGCGTGCAAAGGCAGTGGATCTCAGATCAGCTCTCTAGACTATAATGACTCACAGGCTCGTAAAGAGAGAGAGAGATGATGGACGAATGGATGCAAGATAGCTGTGCGCCGAGTCCACTTTTGCTATCACAATACTGATTCTCATATCTGAACTCAGGGTGCCAATACCGAGTATCTGATACCTGTGCTTTTTTCATCAAACGTCAAATTTCCAGGTTTATGTGTATGATGTATTAAGTTTCAATGCCATTCACTTCCCAGTCCATACAGTTCTCTTACAGGAACTAATGGCACTTTTCCACTGGCACAAGGAACCGCACCATACTGCGAACAAATGTTTTTTCATTACAAATTGAGTGACCCGTAGCCGAGTCGTACCTCTGCTGCCATGGCTTTGCTCAATGGCAGGGCCAAAAGTGGGCGCCAACTGAGATGACTGCGTCACTGCTTTCTGATTGGTCAAAATGTTGTCATGACAACAGATGGACTTGGAAAGAGGCCATTGTTTTTTTGGGTTTTTTTTTTCTTGTCCGTGCATAAAAAAAACAACAACAATGGAGATACAAGCTAACTGGGAAGTCAATGAAGTACAAGCACTACTATCTATTTGGGCTGAAGGTAAATTTCACAGGTAAATTTTTATCTAATGCTGTGAGAAATGTGAAGGTTTACCAGGATCTCGCTAACAAGTTCGCTGGGTTAGGTTTTCATCGCACGGGTAAACAATGCAGAGAGGGAAAAAAACAAACAAGACTATAAAAAGTGAAAGACCACAATAGCAAAAGCGACTCAGACATACATTTTTTCCACTGGTACGACTCAGAACAGAGATCACTGACGTGCATTAGCTCAGTAACAGAGTCTGTTTAGTTCTAAGAGATAGAGATTGTTTTTGTTATGCAAGATTGCACGTCACCAGGGAAAAAGACCCAAGAAAAATGTTGAATATCGACACTGTGGATTTGCTTGGGATCATTCTTACACTTCTAAATTAATGACTATAATAGAAAAAATAATTACAGTATAGTAAGCTGAGGAATAATGCGCTTTTGGAATTTAAAACTTTTGAGAAAATAAAAAAAATAGCACTAACTGATACAAAATGAGCAGAAATCTTTTTCCACTAGTGAGTATGAATTACTTACTTATTGCCTTAGTACATATCACTTAAAAAAAAGAATACCAAGCTCGTTTCATCCCACTCATTTACAGTATTCTAATGACCATGACTAAGAAACCGTATCAAAACTTGATCAGTCTATTTAACAAGGTCAAATATGGACGTTAGTGCCAATCCACAGTTACACTACTGACAGAACAGAGAGTGCAGCTGAGTCTGGAGTATATAAAGTCGTGGATATTGCCCTGCAGGTCTTTCTCGTATGATCCTGTGTTTAAGCCATAGCCTGAACGGATCAGCTGGAGTCATTAGACGGCTCTTAGCGCTGAAACGTGCACATCGGCTTTTTTATTGGACCTACAGAGCAAAGTTTTGTTTATTCAGGTGCTGGGGGAATGTCTCGTAACTTTAGGGCGAAGCTTTACCCAGCAGACATTTTCTGTGGAGCTGAGAGGGGCTACTTTTAAACGATTGCCTCACGATTTCTCTGCCTCTCTTTCATTAATCATCCAATCTGTTAATAAGAGTGAATAGTCTGCGTGCTTATGAATATGGATTGAAGCTATTTTTGAGTGTTTTTCATACATCTCCACATGTCATCACCCTCCTGTTGCCTCTCACATTCCTCAGTACTAGCTGCGTTTTTGTCTTTTTCGTTTTCATTTTTTTCTCTCTTTCTTTCTCTCTCCATATTGCTCTCTCTCCTTATTTCTTTCTTTTTTGTTTCTTCTGTGTCTCTCTTTTCCTCCTTTTTTCCTCTTATCTTTCCTTCATCTAGCACTTCACCCTAGCTTTTTAAATGACAGTCCTGCTAGTGAAATGTCCTGTGCTCACAGGAATTTCTGTGTTGTTGTACCCCTATAGGTAAATAAGTGGCCCTTAATGAGATTTCCAGGGGCATTGTCTAAAGGCAGGTAGTCTGGTGTGGAACAGCAGAATGCCCGTTAACACACTCAAATCATTCTTTCCTGTTTTTTCAGTCACGCTCTGTCAGTGATGTGTGTGCGCATTGACAAGGGAGTCAACGATGGCTCTGGCCCAGCACAGTCTAGATATCACCACAGTTCACAAGCTACAGACTTAAAATGAACCGTGTATGTTCTGCTCTTTGTATCTTGATTGAATTTGCTGACACAAACCCACGTCCCTGCACTCCAAACACCTCTGGAACGCTATTGGGAGATCATGGTTGTCACGGCAATGGCAACGGCCTCGTATTTCACTCAGGTTCTGCTCTGTCGCCGATGCTGTCATGATTCGCTCCCCTCCCCTCCCTTCCCCCTCTTTTAATTAGACAACAAAACAAAAATATGAATATTCATAAGCCATAGGTTCATTAATATGCACACTTATGCAAAGCAGCACACAATTAAGGCTCTTCTCTCCAGAGATGCTCGTCAGCGCTAAAGCACGGAGGGGTGGGGGAAGTGGAAATTTCTGCTTCATCAATCTTTAAAGTTCTCCCGCTCTGCATCCTAACCCAAATGTGTTTGCATTTTCTAAAGCATCAAAGTGCTTTACAGTTTAAACATGTCAAAGATCCCCAGATAACGAATTGCATGTTGTGATTCTGTGCTTTTCAAATGGAGTTGCTTTTACATTGAGGTAGGATGTCCTGTTCAAAGTAAATACAATTAAAATAGCTAATATTTATTGTTTCAGCATTTTCCCCCACTGTTGTTCAAAACTACTATAGGTTAATCATTGTGGCCCGATATGAATGATGTGAAGATTGTGCTGATGTGTAGGCAAGTGTGTGTGTGAGGACAGGCATCAGGTTCTAATGAGGTGACAGATAAGCCCTGACATACTGCATACTTTACTATCATCATCATATCCCCTGTACTTTATCTGTGAGCTTCTCCCCATGATTATTCCACATAGCCTGAATGCTTTTTGCACAGTCACCAGCGCAAATGAGAGGACTTCCCTGGTTGTGGTTTTCATTTCCTCTGTACCTCATTCAGCGTGGTAAACTGGCGAATTAAATGAATCCTTTTCAAACGAATGGATTATATGAAATCCCTTCTTAATGGTAGGCCGGGTAGGCTAATGTAAGAATAGCCAGAGGTGAGCTCAGTGTTTATGCTGCATAAGCCGTGTGTATTTTTATTTTGTTCCGATTTCAGAGCTTTTATTAATAGCCGACAGAATCTTCCAGAATGAGCCACTAAGCTGTAGGCACTGGACTTCGCCAACATTAGGAAATAAATAGCTCATTTGAAAACGCTGATGATAAATGGGTAAAATCAGTTGCAGTGGAGTGGTTTTACCAGGTTAATTAGTAAAAAAAATGTGGTTATAAACAGTCGTGTGGGTGTTTTTTTCCGCAGGTTTGGATGATCGGAGTGGATCAGGCTCCTGGGGTTCGGGAGAACAGAACAGTCCGTCCTTCAGTTCACGAGTAAGAACAAACACAATCACTTTTGCAGTGCTGAGTTCAAGCTACATTGAGCCTACTGGCCACACACTTTAAGCATATTAAAAATAAATTATAAATATATGTAATTTATGCTACAAAAAAGTTCATATAAATAAATCAGTCTTTTTACTGTTAAAAGTGGTCAATTGCAGAATTTAAAAAAATTATAATTTAGATTACTATGATGGATATTGCTTACCAGTTGTTTTTTTAAAGTAAAATTAAGTCATTTTTTCCCCTTTTTTTACTTTTACATGTTGACAGTGAAACAAAATGAGAACACATGAACAAACATCTCCACCATTTGTTTTGGCCAGTGTGTATTATAGTTCTAGATGGCTCGAAAGTGTAAATCAAACACAAAATTTAGAATAGTTTTCCTCATATAGTCAAACATGGACCGTGTAGACCCCTGCGGCATCAGGTCAACCAAGAACACAAGATGTCAATTGGTTAGATCATAGATCAGACATTTAGACATAGATCAGACACTCTATAAATATCTGTCTCTCTGTGCACGTTTGATGCTCCGTGAATAAAGACTTGGCAACTGTCTGATTCTTTAATTGACATGCCATGTGACATATTTTCACAGACAACAAGGACATGAAGGTGAGTGTTAGTGGGTCAGTTGGTCATCTGGACAACCTTAGAGATTAGACGTGTAGAAACATTGATCCTTTTGTCTTATCTGCCTCTTGTCTGATCTCTCAAATACCACGCTGGATAAGACGCCACGCTGTACATTCACCGTCGCCACAAAAACGGTGTAGAAGTGAACAATGCAGCTAATATTAGTTTGACATAATATTATTTATAAAAGGTTTAGAAGTATGGACAGTATTCGGGCCTCTTTTGACTGCTATTACTGTTTTAGCAGTGGGAGGTATTTTTATCCAGTTTACCTGTCATTTTAAATTATGCTAATTTCACCTTGTGAACTATAAACTATGGATGTGTGTGTGTGTGTGTGTGTTTGAGTAATGTAACTGTCATTTAAACTTGTGTATGTTTGTGTAGGCATTTGGAGAAGGAGCCCACTACAGTGAACCTGAAGGCATGCCCCCCTCATCTCTGTACAGCTCTGGGATTGGAGGTATGCCTAAACAGCAAATGCATTTCTGATAAGAACTTCTACTATTTTGCCTTTCTAAATTAGGTTACATTAACAACATTTAAAACAACATTTCCAAATTCTGTAGTTTTCATTGTTTATTTAATTATGTAAGAAAAATACCTGCAGTTCTTTTATCATAAAACAGATAATAGCTGATATTTCTGTTTGCTTTAACACTTTGCTTTATTATACATATAGCTTGCTTGAATCCTTGCTTCCAAAGTTCTGCTAAATGCTAAACGCACGTCTCATAACCTTGCGTAGTTTGTTTTCACTGGCGTTTGATCGAACTATTCATTTAGTTTTTCTGTATTTTAAACTGTTCTTTCAAAGTAATCTGAATCGCCCTGCAAGTGAGCTGCATTGCTTTCAACTGAGTTTTTGTTAGAAATCAGTTCTGCTGATCAGTCAGTGTTGCCGTGTGGCACCAATACCGATATGCTGAAACTGGCAATACATCGCCCAGCACTATTCCCAGAATAGATAAGCTTCTAGTGGAGTCCACATTGTGGATGGAGTCACACAGGGATTTTCCACAGTAAATCCTCATGTGTTGTGGGCAGTGGGGTGCTCGGGGGATGGGAGTTGGGTGTTGGGTAGTGGGGTTAAGTCCACTGGAGCTCAACCCCAACCCCCTGGGGCTTAACCAGGGGGGTGTCTGCCTCTCAGGAACAGTGGAAGGTGGGGGGCTTGCTTAATTAACGCCAGAGCATTTATAATGGGGCAATTTGTTGTTCAGACCCAAGTCTGAGGCCGTAAACAGTACACCTCATCTACTCTGCCAAGCCTGCAAGAGCCAGATGGAGGCCGGCCAAATACATAGAGAGAGAGAGAGTCTGTCCGGCACCTCCTCACAATGAATAACTCAATGCAACAGTCTAGAGTGAATAATACTTTATATACTTTATACTTTATATATTATAGCTTTCATGGTAAATTACGTCACAGTACATTTTTAAACAACAAGCATATAGGAACTACATAGATAATAAATAGCTGATTGAATGTCAGCCTGTTATACCAATTTTTTATTTTATCATTTTAACAAGTTGATTTTGTTGTCATTTGCAAATGTTCATTTTGTGAATGCATTTGATCCATTCTAACTTGTTTACAAAGATAAGAAAAAAATGTGATGCACACGCTGTATTGAGAAAATGTGTAGAGATTACATGGGAACCACTGTGCTAAAGTGATTGATTACATTTGGGCATTGCATATATTAGTCAGCAGGGATTTAATTAAAACAACAGTGTCTTTAGCATGTCTATCAGTAATACAAGAACTTGTCATCTCTTTTGCAGGTAAATCTGAAAGAGGACCTTACTCCTTTGGCACACAGGTAGTGACTTTAAAGGAATACAATTTTACACAATTTTCCACTTATCTCAAAGTCAATCAGTGAGAATATATTTGTCTAAAGTTAGTTTTGCTCTGTATATAAAAAGCTAATGTATCTTTCAAGTAAAAGAACCATATACTCACAACTCTGCATTGTGTAAACTATTCGACTACATTTGGGGTAATGTTTGAAATTGTGTAGATTTGAGTTTTTGCTGAACTACCTTTATTATTACATGAGCTGCTGCTGGTTTAGATTTCTCTGACTTTTGGCTGCTCCCATCTGCAGTTCCTGCCAGGGGAAATGTCCATGTCCAGTCCTGATGGAGTGTCTCCCTCTGGCCTCAAATCCACGTCCTCATTCTATGGCTCATATGGCAATCGCAGGAGACCCCCAGATGCTGTTCTTGGTAAGCTGGGCAGAAAGTGGCAGTCGTCTTTAGTGGAGCTCTGATTCAGAGGACTGCACAATATATTGTTTATCACTATTGCGGCAATGACTTTCATAATTCTGATATCACAGAAGCCTGAAATATGCAAATGAGCCCCAGACGAATCGCTGAATGTAGTTTGGAGGCCACCAACATTCTGACCAATCACAGTCTTTAGGTGTTCAGACGCATTAAAGCATTCACATGATCAAACAGATGTCACAATCAAGGGTTACCAAAGCATTTCGATGTTTTGTGAGGCACATTACAACATGGAGCAATATAATCACAGTATGATATTTTGTCTATTTTTGAGCAGAGCTTCAAAAAATGTCATAAATACCAAACTGCTGATGTGTGGCTGATTTGAGTTTGTGTTTTGTTTTTTCTTGTCCAGATAACCAGCCAAAAAAGATCAGGAAAGTACCTCCTGGCCTCCCATCTTCGGTAAGTGTATTTATTGTGTGTGTGTGTGACCTCGTTAGTAGATGGTAGCTCTTTCAGGGCACAGTGTCTGTGTCTGAGCCTGGATTAACTCATGCTATCAGACTACATGCCCCCCCAATTCACACACACAAAAAAAAAAAAAAAAAACGGAAAACACATTCTAGCACATTATATGAAGATGCCCATGTGTTGTTTTATCTTGCATAAATAAATCCAGACAGGCACACATGAATACACTGTTTTTAGCCAGTAACCAGATATTCCTATTTTTAGGGTTGTGCTTACCCATGCAATATGCTGTTAAGCATTCATGCATGTGCCTTTTTGTCAAATACTAAGCTCTCACCTCACCTTGCTCTCTCTCATTTGCTTGTGCGCACACACACACAGTGCCGTGCCTAGGCTCTAACCTGGCTTAGTAAATCCCAGCACTGACTGAGACTCATCCTCTAATACCTGGCCTTTTAGACTTGCTCTGAAGAATTGGCTTTGCCGTACTTCCTGTGTAGCTTACTCCCCATTTAAAGGGCCATATCCTACCTTTATTTTGTTTTTTTATGAATCAGAAATAGTCATCATTAATTTCTATGTAACCATTTTCCAACCTCTCTATATCCCTTAAGCAAGTGGCGCCTGTTACTGTGTTTTTAAGACTGATGGAAATGTAAGTGACTTATGTCCTGTTTGGCGGAAACTCTCCTTACATCTGCAATCTGAATTGGTGCATCTAAATTGCTGTAGGCTTAGTAGATGGACGTATGAAGTTAATCGATTTTCAAAAAATCACAAAAACAAGGAATATTTGTTTGTATATTAATGGTGTTTTTGTTGATAATTGTTGTTATTCCAGAAATATGATGCATCCTTGGTGACTGTATTTGACATCACTTTTAACCAGATGTCAGAATACTTTTATATTGTTAAACTTCAGTCTACACATGGTGTATTTACATTGTGACCTAATGATGTTGATTAGTGTTTATTGTCCCTTTAATATATATAAATTGAATAAACAAGTGCCAGTTCTTCCAGGTTGATAAGGTTGAATCCTAGCCTTTTTTCAGGAACTTAAAAACCCCACAAAATCACAGTTTCCTTTGTGGTGTCCTCCACTCCCTTCGTTCTATTTTTATTTTTAACCTCCGTTTTGCTCCCTCCCTCTTTTATACTCCTCCTCTTTTCCCCTACTCTAACGTTCTCTCTCCCTGCCCCCCCATCCTTCTCTCCCTCTCTCATCTCTGTCCTTGCTGATTTTTGCTTTCTCTCTCTGTCTCTTCCTCCCTGCACTCGTTCCTCTCCCTCCCTCTTTCCCAGCTGCCTGTGGTGTTGGCTGGCCTCCAGAAATGGGCAGATGGCTCTGTAATTGGGAATGCAGCTCTCTCATGCTCTCTCTCTCTCTCTCTCTCTCTCTCTCTCTCTCTCTCTCTCTCTCTCTCTCTCTCTCTCTCTCTCTCTCT
>JBBPCZ010000042.1:31915675-31930809 GCA_037974445.1 Brycinus macrolepidotus
AAATATGAGAGAAGTCCTAGTGTTTGTGGATGCCAGGAACAAATCTAATCATTTCATATTTCTTTTTGCAGTTTTGATAATGTGTTTTAATGGACAGGCATGGAATAGGACTCGGCCAATGTCACTTCTTGAGAAATGCCTGGTCATTCATTGTCATAAATGAATATTCTTTACTGTTGTCTCGAGGGTTTGGGTCACTGCGATAATACTTTGTTTTTATATTGCCCTCGGGGAAAAAAAAATAGTAATTATAGTATTGTGGTTGCACCACTATTATCAAACCTTTTAATGAAAGCCATGTTTTCACTTAATTGAAAGGGAACACAATATCGATTCCTCATTTCAGCAACAACTTTCACCAGTGTTCACCTTCAGTCAGTACAAGATAATCTTCTCTTAAAACCGGAGGAGTTGTGTTCGTTTGTGTTTTGCAAAGATTTAAATAGTGATGGAGGAAGCTTGGCGAGAGAGAGATTAGGGTGGCCTTCTTCATTCTCCTGACCGACCATCCGCACCTACCAGGGTCATACAGGGGAAGTGATAACATACTAGTGCCTGCACATTGTTTTATTTTTTTTTTCTCTGTTCAATCCTGAAGTCGGGTTTTAATTGTAACGTCACGTGTTTTTTTGTGACTTTACTTGAGAATATTTTATATATATTCACATGAAGATAGGGGCATGGGAATTTTTAGTGTATCTCAAAATGAACTTTTGCTCTTCTGAGCAAATAAAAGTACTTTCTTTGTAAACGTGTTCCCTGTTTAGTTTCTAAATGTGCTCAGTGGCGCACGCTCCTGATTTTGATCAGTTATGAAGTACGTTTCCTGTGTTTTGCTCTGTATCTGTGTTTCTCTTGGTAACTTGGCATTCATACACCACAGTGATGCATTCACCAGCATGTGGTAACAGGCATGAAGGGCATTGAGACTTGCCCTTTGGTAAAGATTGATCTATGATGTATGAAGTACAGGACAAAAGCAGAGAAAACAAATGTCTAAATTCTTCGGTTTATTACAAATCAGTATTTTAACTACTCTCTTACGGAATCATGTCAAATTCTAACACTCCATGATTTCATATCATGACACCTCAAATTGAGGCCCATGTGTTCTGCGGGCTGGATTGTAACAAATTTGAAACACACCATTTGTGTAGGAGTGGATGTATGAACATCTCTGTGAAAGAGTTACAGTTAGGGCCATCTTAGTGAAATAGCAGCAGTGAATCTCCAGCTCTCCAGTTTTGTCCAGGTTGAAGCTAGACTTGTGACTTTGCACTAGTGAAGTACCAAGTAGATCCCTAATTTTGTTAATGTTCTGAAACTGACTTTGTGTGGAGCTCCAATTCTGGAAATCAACTGCACAAAACTCATTACTCATCATTTCGTATCCTGGGTGTTATGAAAGGTCCCTTTCAGTCTCTTTTGACACATTCATCTGCTGACTCAAGACATGGGGAGGTTTCTTTTATCCCCAAAGTGCCTCCACTTTCCTATTTTTTATATATAAAGTAGCTATTCAGAACTGTTATGTATATAACGTAGCAATAAATGTGCCATTTTTAATAACAAAAGTATACCTTTTTTCAATGTCTGTCTTTTTTTTATTACTTATGTACCCAAATAAAGAAAAAACACACTGCAAGAGGGCTTTACTTCGTCACTGAATGTTTCACTGTATTGGTACTGAGACAGATAAGAGATTGCTGACACACAAGCTTAGAATTAGCAGAAAGAGAAATTCAACATAAAATTCAACAGAAATTCAAAACATAAATTTTTTATACACACAGACCTACATACATGCTGAAAAATTTTAATTCGGTTTACCCCTTTCAAAATACTCACATTTTACTGCTTGGCAGCCTGACATGAAAACAAAAAAAAATTATTATTTTTTTACTCAATGTGTTTACTCAATACACCTTACAATACACCAAGTGAAAGACATGATAGCAACAGTTTGGAAAAAAATAAATCATTGAGATGGATGAAGGATCACCCGTGCATAAAAATAATTTTTAATTCAGTGTAACTAATCACTTTCTCCATTGCACACCAAGGTAATTGGCTTTCATATGTGATCAGTTGTTATTGTTTTGATTGTTGGGATAAAGTTGTGGACAAGTCAGGAGATGGAGACAGAAAATGTGAAGGCTTTATCAATCCCCAGCAGTACAATAAAGTCTCCAAATAAGAAGTGGAAAGTGTTTGGTACTGCTAGGACCCTACCTGGATCAGGCCATTCCTCGAAACTGGATGGAAGAGCAAAGAGGAAACTGGTCAGAGAGGCTACCAAGAGGCCTTTGGCAACTTTGAAGCAGTTACAGAAATTCATGGCAAAGAGTGATCATTGTGTGCTCCAGAAATGTGGCTTCTATGGGAGAGTTGCCAGAAAAAGACACTCCTCAAAAAAAGTCCACATTAAGGTTTGATATACCAAAACGCACCTTAAAGATTCTGAGGCCAAGTGGAAAAAATGTGTCATGGTCAGATGAGACCAAAACTGAACTATTCAGCCTCATCGCCAAAAGGTACATCTGACGGAAAGCCAATACAGCTCACCATCCAAAGAACACCACACCTACAGTAAAGCATGGAGGGAGTAGCACCCTGTTCTGGGGGTGTTTCTCCGGAGCGGGGACTGTGGCACTTGTTGAGATAGAAGGAAAAATGGATGGCACAAAATATCATCAAACTCTTGAGGGAAAGCCTGCTGCCCTCTGCCAGAAAGTTGTCAATGGGAAGAAGTTTCAACTTCCAACATGACAATGATCCAAAGCACAAACTGACCACACAGTGGCTGAAGGAGAAAAAAGTGAATGTCCTTGTGTGGCCTAGTCAGAGCGCAGACTTAAACCCTATTGGAAACCTGTGGAATGCAGACCGCCAGCGGTCACCATACAATTTGACTGAGCCTGAACAGTTCTGTACAGAAGAGTGGGAAAATATTGCACAGTCTAGATGCGCAACAGAGTCGGGACAGTAATTAAAGCAAAAGTTGCTTCCACAAAGTATTGAGGTGGGCTGATCCTTTATGCATCTCAATGATTCAGTTTTTTTATTTTAATTTTAATTAATTAATTTATTTATTAACTGTTGGTATTATATCTTGCATTGAGTAAATACAGCTGGGTAGGTGAGGAGCATAAAGAAAATAGAAATGTGGGAAACTACCATATCATGCAAAGTAAATTGACTAGACTGTACTAACTGAACCACAACATCCAGTTGTGAATTGTGGAAGAGATGCACAATGAAGATATTGTTCATGTTTATCAAATACTTATAGCGTTTGAGCACAGACTGTGGTCGAAATTCTTCTTGATTTATTGACTGGGACTTAAGTCCATTCATTTTACTACTTTGCTTTTGGACACAGTTCACTGCTGTGTGGATGGTCAGGCCCTTGGTACCATTATCTCTATATTACGTAGCAATAAATTTGCCATTTTGATAACAGAAGTATACCTATATGTCTTTCTTATCTATCTATCTATCTATCTATCTATCTACACTATATGGACAAAAGTATTGGGACAGACCTGTATTTCAGGGATTGGGTTAGGCCCCTTACTTCCAGTGAAGGACATTTTATACTTTTTTGACAATGGAAAAAAAATATTTTTGAAAAATGTATACATTTCTGTTTAATTTTTTCAACTTTGCAGTGGGTCATAAAGTATTTGCACATTTAACCCTTAATAGGAGAGTGTCTGAATTTGACTTTCACGGCTGTGAAGAACTGAATCAACAGTGCACCATTTTACATGAAACCACTTTGAATACAAGTGGTTGAGAATTTGTGAAATCCATTCTGCAGATTTTTTGATCTGTAGAATTACTTTTTTTTTTTCTCAGGTTTTCTTAGGCGCTTAACTACATTTGTCAGAACAATAACCACATTCTCTAACCAGCCAATACAGCCTACGTAACACCAAGCTTTGGTGAAACACCCAATCTTCTCTGCAAAACTGTCTGCGTCAATCAAAACAAACAAAAAAAAATGCAATCAGGGAACATTCACAGGCAAAACACTCATTCACTGCAGTAAAACAATCTGTACACACAACAAAGTGACACAAGAATGAGAAAACACATCTTCACTGTAGGTACAGTAGTTTTATTGGGCTTCATACAGTCTAGTAAAACACCTAAGCAGCTGCTGCCATTTTTTGTGAATAGATTGATCAGACACTCCAATGTGATTTTGTTGTTACCAAATGATAACTGTGATCAGAATTTTGCAAAAAGTCTTTACGCAACGAAAAGTGATGTTCAAGGTCTCTGCTGCTGTGCAAGAATATTTGCTATTTTGCTCATTTGTATTTGGAGCTGACAACATGGATTAATAGCTTGGTCAATGTAGTGAAGCCACTGAAAAAACTGTCAATTCTTTTTGGGGCCTTTTATTTTGAAGTGTCTCCCGGCTGCTGTGTTCTGGAGTGGTCGCGTTCATTTTTTCGTCAGGGCCGGGCTCCATATTTCCTTCGCGACTTTGAGCAGGTCGTGCTGAAGAAGCAGGATCCGAAAATGCTCTCCAAAATTGTGGGGCAGAAATATGTTTCTGTCGCAAAAGCGTGGTAAGGATTTAGTGTGAGTGGGTTCAGTATTATTTATGGTTGAGGGAGATTTCTTTCCATGTCTGAGACATTTATGTTTTGTCCTCTATGACCTACGAGGCTGCTGTGTTCTTGCTAGCTAGTGTTTTTGGTTAAAGTGTCCATTTGTCATTTGCCACAGCACAAAGTGTGAACAGAACGAAATTGTTCTTATTGTTCCCATTCACCCAAACGAATCAGTGGGCAGCCAGCGACGCAGCAGCCAGTGTGTGGGGACGGTACCTTGCTCAAGGGTAGCTCAGAAGTGCCACTAGCAGTCCTGGGATTCGATGTGTTTGCAGTAGACTCATCAGATAAGCCAAAGAAACCTGTTTTGGCCCAGAGACTACACTATGTGCGAAAGTACTCGGACGACTGTCCATTACACCAATAGGGACTTTAATGACATTGCAGTCAAATACATAGACTTTAATATAGAGTTGCCCCCCCTTTGTAGCTATAACAGCTTCCACTTTTCTTGGAAGGCTTTCCACAAGATTTTGGAGTGTTTCTGTGGGAGTTTGTGCCCAGTCATTCTGTAGAACAGTGAAGGGCAATCTTAATTCTTCAGCATACCAATACGTTTTGGACAACGCCATGCTTCCAGCTTTGTGGACACAGTTTGGGGAAGACCCTTTTCCATTCCAGCATGACTGTGCCCCAGTGCACAATGCAAGGTCCATAAAGACATGGTTGGATAAGTTCAGTGAGGAAGGACTTGACTGGCCCGCACAGAGCCCTGACCTCAACCCCATCCAACACCTTTGGGATGAGCTGGAACAGAGATTGTGAGCCAGGCCTTCTCGTCCAACATCAGTGCCTGACTCCATAATCGCTTTAAAGTATGAATGGGCACAATTTCCTGCGGAAACACTCCAAAATCTTGTGGAAAGCCTTCCAAGAAGAGTGAAAGCTGTTATAGCTGCAAAGGGGAAACCAACTCCATATTAAAGTCTATGTATTTGAATGCAGTGTCATTAAATTTGGTGTAACGGTCATGCATACCATTTTGTTCATATAGTGTATGATGTCTCCGGTTAAGTCTTTCACATCGTAAGACTTGTCAGGGATTTTGGCTAATTTAAGGCAAAACTGAGAATTGTCTAAAACACAGTGTTCTCAAAACTGTCTTCAGGCCTTGGATAGTCTTGACTTTGGCTTAAGTTATCTGGCTAATTGAGGAAGCTTGCTTTGTGAAAGACTTCCCACTGATCAGAGTGGTTACCCCATGCCAGAAAACATAAATTTTTTGACCTGTTTATCTTTCAGCTTTAAAGAATGCATTACATTCAGTTATTAAAGAAATAAAATACATTTCCACCATGGTTTGTATGATTAATTTCATATCTGCCTTCCAGGGTTCCCACACTGACTTTCTGGGGAGGAACTGGAGCTGTTGCACTCGTTCATTTCACAGACTGGAGACTGATTCTGGACTACGTGCCCTACATCAATGGCAAGTTCAAGAAGGATGACTAGATGTATGAACTTCATAGTAAGTGTTTTGTAGTGTTCTTTGCTGAATGAACCAATAAGCATCATGTATCATGTTTCAGTGAGAAGGCTCTGGTTTGTCTGTTATTATAGGTAATAAGAGGTCCAGTCATTGATTATCTGCCCCATAAACACGTTGGCTGTTATAATCCCATCTTTTCATAAAGTTTTTCACAACCATAAGATGGCGTAGAATTTGTTTTGATGTTTGATTATGCACCATCCCATTGGGGAAAGTGTTATCTTCCACTTACAAGCTTGCCATTGTGTTTCTGAGGGCAGAGCTGCTGGAGGACATGTAATGTGACAGGGTTTAATGCCTTTGGCCTAGCCTTTTTGTGACTGTGGGTAATGTGACTTTCAGGTTCAGTTAATTCAATTCCAAGTCGAAATCCTACCAAGTTAATGTCAGCACAGACCTCAAGGCGAGGCTGGCCCTTCTGAAGGTTTTTTTTTCATCACATATTTCCAGCAAAACCAAGCTTGTCTGCTGCACTCAGTTATTAGTTCAAATTTGGTTCACGCCAAACTTAGGATCTGAATTTTATTTTTGCCAAAAATGTGTGCATATGACATAAAAACTTGCAAGTGTCACCCTGCAAGTTTCATCTTAATGTCTGTATTACACCCAAGCCAGATGGCATGTGAGTTTTCCTGGCAGCCGGCCCATTTAATGGTAGGGGAAACAATGTGCCTGTGTTCTCAATAGTGACTTATTTTGAGTTAAAATGCATATGTGCTTACAAAATAAGGTCTGGTATTGCAGTTTGCATGTAGCTGAGAATGAGTTTGTTGGCATAGTAAACACATGTTTACAAGCTGTGCTCTATACACACTAACTTATCCCTTCATGTAAAGCATGGCTCAGTAATATTTTGAACCGTATCAGGGGATTGACCCTGCTCTTAGGTATTTTTTGTTTCCACGTTTTCAGTGTTAGAGCAAAAAGAAATATAGTCAGCTAAATGGTAAAAGACATTAAAATTTTATTCTGTTCAATTCTTTTCTCAAATGATTCTAAACTGCCTGCAGTACTGGATGTTGGATATCAAGAACCTGGCAAATTTTGAATCTGGATGACAGTGAAAATCGGATGCCATACTGCTGCTGTAGTTCTTGTGTTGGAAGATGTTCTCGTTTTTAATAAAGAGAACAATGATCCATTGATAATGTCCAATATTGAGAATAGTATATTAAATTCATATTACAGACTAATAAGTCCTAATGTGACCTCAGAGTAAACAGTAGTTCTGTCTTTTTTTTTTTTCTTTATTCTTTTTTTTCCCCCCTTCCTCTCTACAGGTCTGAGCTTGTTGAGGTTGGATTGGATCAAGGTGGACATCCTGTCTGGAGATAACTGGGGACATAGGAACAGCTCTGCTGCTTGCAATGGACTAATGACCATCCTGTCTATTTGCTGTTTAATTGCTAAGGAAGATATTTATCTTTTTTTTTTTTATTTGGTTGTAAATGCAAAACAAAGTCTTCTCACCGTACAGATGTAACTCCAATTTGCCATAAATGAAATAAGACAACTTTAACTGTGACTTCCTTTTTAAAACAATCCTACACAGAATTTGTTTCTTATTTATAACCTGACAACCTGTGTGAATAAACTGAAAGCAAGACTTAAATTCCAGCAGAGTTATCACCCTGAATATTTATGCCTTGTTTATTAACAGAAATCACTGAATAGATATTCTGTGATTCTGTCTTAATAGATTAGTTATGCCATCCTTAAGTATAACTCCTAACAAGGAACTGGCTAATGGGGCATTCATTTTGTTCCGGGTTTGTTTTATGTTTGTTTCTGTACTCTCACCTCTATGTCACCTAGTTACATGTGGGCTGACTGATGGTGCTTGACAATAAAAAAAAAAAATTCTGAAGATTTCTGATGTGGTCTATCCCTCTTATTTTTTTCTCCTGACCAAGTGATGATGCCAAAAACACATTTACTGAATGCCTATGATCTAAATTGGGTTCCCAATCCTGGTCCTAGTGACCCCACCTTATGTACAGTTTTGTACCAGGCCTCATGTAGCACACCACATTCATTTGTTAACTAATACAGAAGCTGTTTGTCGGCTGCCTCAGGTGTGTAGAGTAGGCAGAAGGCTTTCTTCAGTATATCACCAAAAAGATAAGAGTTAGATTTTTACTATACAGTCACTAAATCGCTTAATTCCACTGACCAGCTCGCGTTAGCATAACATGCTAGCTATAGCAATTGTTGGCTGGAATTAAACCACATTTTTAGACACATTTGCCACGGTTTGTGTGTCTTTTGCAACGCAGCAGAATTACATCCACGCTTTGTTCTATGTGCACTTCCCATTTGCATTTATGAATTAAACTTTGATATTACTAAACTGATGCTATTGTTGTTAATCATTTTTAATGGAAAACCAGAAATTATTTAATTCATTCAGGTATTTCATTATTTTAATGGAAAACTAAAATGTATGTATTAACTAGTAGTGAGGCAAGAGGCTCCTTTTTTGTGGAATCCTGTACATGCTAACTTGTGCAAATAGGGTTTAGTTTTATAGTAAATTAATATGGGCACCTATCTACCATATTCCCTAACTCACAAACCCTAATTACTTTTTCATGATGTTTATGGAAGCATTAAGATTGCCCTTCACTGGAAGTAAAGGGCCTAGGTCAATCCATGAAAAACAGGTGTGTCCCAATACTTTTGTCCATATAGTGTATCTTTTTTTGGTGTTTCTCTTGGGGACAATAGGCACACGTGCTAACGGGAAGTGAACTAAACTCACTCGTGGCTCCGACTCTCCAGTCACTGAACAGAATCAGGCAATCAGCAATCTTAGGAATCGACTCTCAGACTAAGGCTTATTGAATTTTTAAGTGTACAGTAAAGAAGGGGTTATAACGAATAGTATTATAACCAGATCTAGCCTAGTGATAGAAAGGAATATTTCCGACCTGTAAAGAGTTCACTTATACTGTGGTTCTGTTCTATTGGACTGAGCCGAGTCTTAGATTCAATTCTTTAGAATCGGCTCCCACCATAAAGACTGTTTAGGAGAGGGCATGAGGTGAAGAGAGTGGTGTGCTGTAAAGAAGGGGATAGGATCAGCATCAAAACCCATTTTTATTCGTTTTTCCGAGCTAGACTGCGGAGAGAAGCATGGAGAAGAAAAGGTGGGAGTGCTCGGCTCTCCCAAATGGTTGGAAAAGGGAAGAAGTGACCAGAAAGTCTGGCTTGTCCGCGGGGAAAAGCGATGTCTATTATTTTAGGTACTGCTGCTGGTTTAGCCAGGGGTACAACGTTAGCTAAGCTAACTGGACAACATCGCAGCACTACGACATAACAAACTAGCTAGTTAAAGCTTAGACCACTTCAGAACACGTTTCCTCAGGCTCTCACCTTCACTCTCACTCCAAGTTACCTGACTCTGATCTCTGAGAATGAACTGCCCTAGACAGAGGGTTTAGCTAACTTAGCCCAGTTAGCTGACAAGCTAACAGTGTTGTTAGCAGTGCTGCTACCTTAACTTATTTTAACCAGCTGTGTTTGTGCTCTGGTTTTAACAGCTTAGTTGGTTTCCAATGTGATAAACTGCACCTGAACGCTGGACTTTTGGATTAGCTTCAGCATTTATTAGTTAGCTGTACTCATTTGTTTTCAGGTGTGCTAGTTAATGATGTGCATCCAGTCAGCAAGATGAAACGACTATTAAGTGCTTCTTAATAGTACAGGCTTGTGCAGCATTTAGAGTTCATGCTGTATTAAATAACTGAAATAATTAAATTGCTAAAATAGTCGAAAATGTTGGTCCTACCTCTCTCTCTCTCTCTAAAATATATACATACACATACAAACTTATGCATTTATATTTTTATACTGTTTGAATGGTGGATGTTTTATATTATACTTTTGTGTTGTATAGCTGTTATTCTATTGGTTATGCTGCGTCCTCTTTTTTCTTTTGTATTGTCCACTTTGCTGCTGTAACAATGCAAATTTCCCACCTGTGTATCTTATCTTATAGAACTGTTTTATAGAAACAGTGCAACTGAGCTTTACACAGTGCAAAAATAGATAGAATGTCGTAAATGGCCTCCTTTCGATTATTGAATGGTTTTCCACAAAAAACAAAAAGCTGTCTGTTGAATTTTTGTTCTCCAGCTTGTTATTTTAATTTTCTATTCCACTGTAGATGGTGCAAGTGTTGCATTCTGGCACACAGTTACCCTCAGCTTTGTCCTCTGATGATGGGAAATTGTAGACAGAGAGTTTAAAATGTTGATACAGTTTTAAGCTTTATTTAAAAATTGTTCATACTGTGTTGAAATTATTTTAGTCCTGTTGCACTGTGTATATATGCAGACAGGCTACTGTATTAATCAGAAGTCACCAGTACCAGTGGTTTTTGATAAGTAGTGGCTTTTGATTATAATTGACAGGTAAAGTGATCCTAAAAAGGCATCATAATTTTTCAGATTGCACAAAAAATTAAAGCTTACTGTGCCACCATATTGAAACACTTAAATTCAGATTGATAAAAATTCAATTTCAGTTTCATTGTTGTCTTCACGAAGTATGAATGTTCTTATTTAATGTTCTAAACTTCCATACTACAGTCGACCCTCGAAATTGTGAAAAACTGCGAATTTGTGATGTGGTAAAAGAAAAATGCCTATAAATGCCTATTTTTATAGTCTAAACCCTAAATATGCCCCCAGATATGCTCCAAAAACACTTTAATTTCATTTTAAACTCAGCTTAATACATTACCCTTAAAAAAAAAGTAAAGGTAAACTTGTATACGTACTGTACAGTGTACACTGAACTGCTGTCTCCCGCAGTGCTAGAATGTAAAATACTGATGTTACCCCTATATATACTGTACTTTAATTCATGCAAGCGTGTTTTCTTTGGTATGCGCTGTCGTTTTCACAGCTTTAATGTATGCTGAACTGCATCTGCCAGAGATGCGTCACAGGGCAGCAGCCAGTATATGGTTGCTTAGTGTTCTCTCGACAGTACTAAAAAAATGTATAAAAATGGAAATTAAGCTGAATTTATGTTAATATTTATGTTACAAAATTATATTTTTCTTAATAATTTAGCATTAAAATGCATGAAAAATTATATATTGCAACGAAAAAAGCAAAAAAAAAAAATGCAGAGGATGTTTGTGGTTTCTCCGAATTTGCGGGGGTTTCCGTGAACAATTATTAGTTAGGTTCTAAGAACAAATGAGGCCACAAACTCTGAACCGTGACTTCGCGGGGGTCGGCTGTACTTCAGATATCGAAATATTATGTCAGTATCTCATGTAAAGTTTGGGTGGATTTCTGCTCATCCTTTAATGTTGTCATTTTTATGTGTATAACTGGGCCCATTCATTAACATTCATCCTTCTCTGTATTCACAGTCCAACAGGAAAGAAATTTCGGAGTAAGCCGCAGCTGGTTCGGTACCTTGGCAACTCCATGGACCTGAGCTCCTTTGACTTCCGTACTGGAAAAATGATAATGAGCAAACTTAACAAGAACAGACAACGCCTGCGTTACGACCACACTGGACAGAATAGGGTAGGTTGCAGACTCTTGGGGGTGGGGAAATGTCAGATTGCATTGTTTGTAGTTGCCATTTACTATGATCATCAATCTTAAACCTCAAGAATCAGTGCATGTAGATTTTCCTGTGAACACATAGGAACATAAAATAGATATTTAACAGATGTCCTTTATCAGGTACCCGCTTTCAGTACCTAAATATGAAGGTTTCGTTTACTTGATTTTCAGCTGCTTTTCATTTTTCTTTTATCTTCCATTGTACTCATCACTTATTTATGTACTTATTTTGTTTTTCTATAATGTCATTTCTTTTGCAACCTTCATAATGTAAAAGGAATTTTCAGAATTTTTTTTCATGCAGTAAAGGGCTTATATTGTTTACATATGATATACTCATTAACTATTAAATATTTATATAATATTTGTTTTTCAGGGTAAGCCTGACCTGAACACCTCTTTACCAGTGCGACAGACAGCCTCGATCTTCAAACAGCCTGTTACCAAAGTCACAAATCATCCAAGCAATAAAGTGAAGTCAGACCCTCAGAAGGCTGTGGAGCAGCCAAGACAGGTAACCTGGTCTTTTAGGTTCATCAGGATACAATTTGCTGCTTTAATGGAAAGGAACTAAAGATAAAAGCTCTGTAGTACTCTGTAGTACTCAGCTTGTCTAATGTACCATGCTCTCATCAGGAGCACATGCATTGTGTATGTGTGGTTGTGATGTTATCTATTTTTTTTTTCCATTTTAAAATCCAATATTGTCTCCTCTTTGAGCAACTCGGATTTTATCGTCAAGCTCTATGATAAAAATGCTGAAGACTGCAATACAGTTTATATACAGTTTAGCAAAAAAGTACTAAAAAGTCCTTTAACTCTTAACAACTCATAGAACTCTTGGTACAAATTACAGTTCTTTTAAAGAACTGAATACAAGAGGTTCTCTATACCTAAGAAGAAACATTTACCCCAGCAGAGAGCCCTTTAAGTGTTCAGATGCTTCTTTGAGTTATCATGTTATAACCCTTGAAGTGTGTACCACATACTGCCATTCCTGATTTTTAAAAATGTATTTATTTTTGAGCTAATCCAGATTTAAAATCTGTATTTGAACAATACTCTGATCCCTTGAATGTCTTTCCTCAGCTGTTCTGGGAGAAGAAACTTAGTGGATTGAATGCATGTGATATAGCTGAAGAGTTAATGAAGACTATGGATCTTCCCAAAGGCCTACAAGGTAAAAAATGGAGTGAAAAAATGAAACAAGTCTAAATCTACATATTGCACATCTGATCAGGGCTACAGCCACACACTTTTCTTGTGGGTGATGTGACATATTTCGTTACGTACCAGAAACTGTTATCAACCAGAGACCAAAATTTTAAGCTGAATGTCCAGATGTGTCCATCCACTGCTTTTATGTGACACTGCATTTACCAAGTTGCTAAATAACCATTTCAGACATTGATAAGCAGCATGCACATTATAGAATGAAGTGCTTTTCATGACTTTTTAAAATGTTTTCTCACTTTAAACAAGTGCCTTGATTACAGCTTTTAAATTGTGTAATGTCTGAAAGTGTCCTCCACTGTAGGGGTTGGCCCAGGCTACACCGATAAAACTCTCCTGTCCGCCATTGCCAGTGCCCTGCACACCAGCTCTGCCCCGATAACAGGCCAGCTGTCTGCTGCTGTGGAGAAGAACCCAGGAGTCTGGCTCAACACCACACAGCCCCTGTGCAAGTCTTTTATGGTCACTGATGAGGACATCAGGTACACCAGCACAAAATAACACCACTTTCATCCCCAATGTTCCCAGAAAGGAATTAAATATATAGTCCTGGACTACACAGGGTTTTGAATAGAGATTTTGAATTTGGTGCAAAGCTCTAAAGCTCTAAAGAAACAGTGATGCAGATTCAAGCATTCTGAATGATAGATGGACTGCTGTTCATCAGCCTGTCTTATGACAGATGTGATTTGAGTGCAGCTTTTGCAAGCACAGGAGTTCCTTACTTAATTATTATTTACAAATTGCAAATGACGCCCACCAAATTATCCTTCAATACAGTGTGGTGCAAAAGACACAGATCTGTATGATATAATGAAAATATTCAAAGGTTCAGGTAGATTCGATCTAGCTGTTTGCTTGTCTACCAAGACTACAATAACTGATTAAAGTTTTTGAACATCAAAAACAATATATCGAATTTCCACTATTTGATATAATTATCTGTTTTCTGTTTTATCATCACTAATATTATTGAGACTAATGTATAATTTAACTGCAAATGAAGTAAAATTTTCAGATTAAGCATTTCTCATTTTGATTAAAATGATCTTGAATTCATACACACTGACCAAGCAAATGCTTAATTGAACAGATACATTTCTGAAATTACAAAAAACATTACAAAACTGTTTCTTAAATGAACACATTCTACTCTTGTTGAAGTATTTTGATGCGCTTATGTCAAGCTTGACATTCTGTCTATTTTCCAGGTTTTCAGTTTGTCATAGTCACTGTTACCCTGCTTGTAGAGTATGTGAACCACTGTGCCTCATGTTGCAATGCTCTTAGGATGTGTGTCTGCAACACTGTCTTACAGGAAGCAGGAGGATCTGGTGTACAGTGTGAGGAAGAGGCTAGAGGAGGCTCTAATGGCAGACATGTTAGCTCACATAGAAGAGTCTGGCCTTGATTCAGAGTCTCTGAAGGAGGAAGTCAGCGGCAGCGATGAGACGGACAGTGTATAACTCTGGTAAGAACACCTGAAAGGCTGATAATAAATAATGTTCTGTCAGGGCTTAGTTTCAGAGGGATAATTTGTGCATACAGTGCACATACAGAAGACACACAACAATATTTCCAGCTATATTTACTTGGTGCAGCTTAACATAACAGTGAGAGATGAGGGCCACAGTTCTGAAAAAAAAAAACAATCACTGAGATGGATAAAGGATCACCTCTTCTTAAAAAATACTTGTAAGCTCAATCAGGTGTAACTAATCACCTTCTCCATTGCGCAACAAGCTAATTGTGATCAGTTGTAATCGTTTTGATTAGTTCAGCATAAAAAACCCTATTCCTGCAGCATTCCAGTGCTTGGTAGTGCAGCTGAAAGCAATCAGTCAACTATGGGTGGCAAGGCATGGTCAAAAGATCTCAGAGATAAAATTGTGTAGAAGTACAGGTCAGGAAATGGATACAAAAATAAAAATCAAAGGCTTTATCAATCCCTAGGAGCACTGTAAAGTCTGTAATTAAAAAGTGGAAAGTGTTTGGTACTACCAGGACCCTCCCCAGATCAGGACATCCCTAGAAACTGGATGGAAAACCGAGGAGGAAACTGGCCAGAATGGCTACCAAGAGGCCTATGGCAACTTTGAAGCAGTTACAGTCGGCCCTCGTTTATCGCGGTTAATCTGTTCCAGACTCTACCGCGATAAGTGAATTTCTGCGAAGTAGGATTCTTTATTTATA